>CAUYRH010013861.1:0-41147 GCA_963574655.1 Perodicticus potto
TACTTTAATAATATACTGAATTTCAAATAATAGATTCATTAGAGCAAATGAAGTGGAAATAGGGTTGGAAGGAAGATATTCCAGACCCAGGAAACAGCAGGAGCAAAGGCACAAGGTTAGGTGGAAGATAACAGTTGTGTAAAGAATTGAAAGCAGTGCTTCAGTATTTTGGAAGCACAAGATTCAAGGCAGGGGATGGTAGGAGATGAGGTTGGAAAAGTCTGTTGGATTCAGGTCATGGAGGATCTTACCTGCTCACTACTCCACAGGTGACAGCAGGATCAGCTTCATGAAGAGGAGACGCTTTAGGCCAGGCAGTGGGCAGCATGGGACCCAGCAGCTGGAGTCCAATTCCTAAAGAGAGGCCTGTGAGAAGTGGGCAGTGGCTTAGACACGTCTACGGAGATCCAGCAAAGGACTCCAATCCCAGGGGTAGTCGGGGAATAAAGCAGATGAATAGGCAAAGTGTCTAAGTTCCTGTAGACCCAGCAGAACTAACCATAGACCCACCCTCCTGGTGAGGACCATCCAGCTGATAACAGTCAGGGTTGGGTCAAGGCCAGGGAGGCTTGAGGCCTCCGTCCCTCCTACTGAGTGGACCAGGGGAGGATGGAAACGGACTGGATGGGCAGGGCTCTATCAGGACTATAGTCCCCAGGAAAGGATCTGACTGTCTGCTTAGGAACATAAGTCAACTGGGACAGATGAGGAACTTGGAAACTTTCCCAATCCCAACTGTGTTGAATGACTGTGAATTTGCTGGGCTAGGCCTGGAAACCTTAAGTCAGCCTAGTCAAATGGTCAGAACCAAGGTAAACTTCCAGGTTGACAGAGTAAAGCCCTGGAGGCTCCACAAGTTGGGATAGGTTGGTTGTGACTACTTACAGAGCTCTGCCTGGGGAAGTAGGAGAGATCTAGAGAACAAGGGTTCTTAGTCAAGTATCACAAGGATAGGAAAATATATATCCAATGTACTCCATACTAATATGAAATCAATATGTAAGCAATTACACGTTCATGAGAACAATAAAACACTAATACAGTCCAGTTCCGGGCTAGAGGGAAGTGGGAGGTGGGAGGGGGAAGGACATATGACAGGGAGAGAAAGGGCATGAGGTGGGATCTCACCTAACGTACACTTTGTGAGGGTGTATAACACGCCCCCCTGGGTGCAGACTCTTCTACAAATGGAACTTTACCCTGGAGGAGAGAACAAAACCTAAAAATTGTAGCCTCATATTAATTTGAATAAAAAAAAATAGAGTACAAGGGTGCGTGTCTGGGAGCATCCTGGGATACAAAGCAAGTTATCAAGAAGCCTTCAAGAGGGACCGAGGGTCGAAGACCTGAGTCTTGTGACAGTAGTGGCACAAGATTGCAGGAAGGGTAAGACAGAGACGGGAAATTTCCATCTTATTTGAACTTAAAGTACTCAAGTTCAGAGTGATAGTGCACCCAGAGGAGGGGTGGTAGTTACTTTAAAGCGTTGCTTCCTTTTGGGCTGTGTGTGTTTGCAGGGTTCTGAGCTGAGCCTTCACATAGGGAAGGCAGTAGGGTAGCAGGGATAGGGGGCCAGCTCCAGTCTGACTGTCCTCTAGAGCCCAGTTTCATCCCAGTCCACACATCTATCCTCATGAAAGAACATTTCATTTTAGGACTGGGAGGACTTTGAGTTCATCCCAGACCCAGAGGCCAAGAAGCCGTACGACTGGGATGAGGCTATGGATGGGGAGTGGGAAAGACCTCTGATACCAAACCCAAAGTATAAGGTGAGCAGGGGTCTCTCTTCACAGTGGCTGTGAGAAATAACAAAGAAGCGATGTAAAGCCAAATTTACAAAACAGAAACTCTGAGATCCTGTGAAGATCTTTCCGCTCCTCTAATCCCAAATAAGACTGTGGCCTCGTCTGAGGCCTGCTCTCATGGTAATGGCCACTGCTGAGAGATGGAGGTCCAGGAAGCCCTGGGCAGAGAGTTTGTCTAGGTCAGTGGAGAGAAACCAGTCACAGGAACGTGGTGCAAATAGGAAATGGGTCTGGGGTCAGGAACTGCAAGTCTTAGAAGTAGGCTAGAAAGGGGAAGTGCCAAAGGCGGCAGAGGATGGAGCCACTTCTACTTTTTTTTTTTTTTTTTTTTTGGAGACAGAGTTTCACTGTCGCCCTCAGTAGAGTGCCGTGGCGTCATACCTCACAGCAACCTCAAACCCTTTAGCGTAAGCGATTCTCTTGCCTCAGTCTCCCAAGTAGCTGGGACTACAGGTGCCTGCCACAATGCCCACCTCTTTTTTAGAGACAGGGTCTCACTCTTGCTCAGGCTGATCTTGAATTTGTGAGCTCAGGCAAATCCACCCACCTCAACCTCCCAGAGAGCTAGGATTACAGGCATGAGCCACCGTACCCGGCCCTGAGCCATTTCTTCTTAAGGGCTAACTCCAGACATCATGTCAGAAGCAAGAACTAAAAGAATCAGCTGTCAAATGATTCAGAAAGAAAAGTAACTGAAGCAAGCACGATGTTATTTGTCCAATTTCCTCTGCTACACCCTAGCAAGATAACAGCCCCAAGTGGGGGATACTCAGATGATGTTCTTGAGAAGCTACATTTTCTTAGCTTCATGAATGAACTTGTACAGAGGTGGGTCCAGGCTCAAATAGGTCCCTGTCACCTTACTTGGGTAGAAAGGAGAACTTGGAAGAGCCTTGTGTATTAATTAAGTCAAAGGAAGGGAAAGGAAGCCTCCAGGAAACCTGCTCTGAATGTTTACCTAGA
This sequence comes from Perodicticus potto, assembly GCA_963574655.1. NCBI lineage: Eukaryota > Metazoa > Chordata > Mammalia > Primates > Lorisidae > Perodicticus > Perodicticus potto. Next base: position 2,769 of record CAUYRH010013861.1, read on the forward strand.
ACATGTAAGTACCTCTGTAAATTGATTGGCCTGTCTGATTGCATGAGATCAGAAGAATGAAAGAATACTAACAGTATGTACACTCTTTGGTTCTTTGCTTAGGGACAGTGGAAACCTCGGATCATTGATAATCCCAATTACCAGGGGGAGTGGATTCATCCAGAAATAGACAATCCTGAATATAAGCCTGACCCCACCATTTGTCGCTATCATAACATCAGTGTTCTTGGCCTGGAACTTTGGCAGGTAAATCTATCTGGACTGAGAGCCACTAATCAACAGCCCCTCTGGTTTTCACAAAGTGGAAATCACAAGACATAAATAAGTCTTGATTTTTCTTTTTTTTTTTTTTGAGACAGAACCTCAAGTTGTCACCCTGGATAGAGTGCTGTGACATCACAGCTCACAGCAACCTCCAATTCCTCTGCTCAAGCAAGTCTCTTGCCTCTGCCTCCCAAGCAGCTGGGACTATAGGCGCCTGCCACAATGGCCGGCCATTTTTTGGTTGCAGCCATCATGGGCTGGATTCGAACCCTCCAGCTCAGGTGTACGTGGATGGCGCCTTAGCCCGTTGAGCCACAGGTGCCGAGCCAATTCTTGATTTTTCTAAGTCTCAAACTGCTCATCTTTATTTTCTTGTATTTTTTCTTTTTCTTTTATTTTTATTTCTTTCAGACAGAGCCTCAAGCTGTCCCCCTGGGTAGAGTACCGTGGTATCATAGCTCACAGCAACCTCCAATTCCTGGCTTAAGTGATTCTCTTGCCTCAGCCTCCTGAGTAGCTGAGACTACAGGCGCCTGCCACAATGCCCAGCTATTTTTTTGGTTGTAGTTGTCATTGTTGTTTGGCAGGCCCAGGCTGGAGTCATACAGCTCTGATGTATGTGGCTGGTGCCTTAGCTACTTGAGCTACAGGCACTGAGCCCTTTTATTTTATTTTATTTTATTTTGAGACAGAGTCTCATTTTGTCACCTTCAGTAGAGTGCTGTGGCATCACAGCTCACAGCAACTTCTAACTCTTGGGCTCAAGCAATTCTCTTGCCTCAAACTCCCGAGTAGCTAGGACCATAGGCGTCCACCACAATGCCCTGCCATTTTTTAGAGATGGGGGGTCTTGCTCTGGCTCAAGCTGGTCTTGAACTTGTGAACTCAGGTGATCCGCCCACCTTGGCCTCCCAAAGTGCTGGGATTATAGGCATGAACCGCTGTGCTGGGCCAAACTGTTCACTTTAAAATGGGGTTAATTGGTTCGGCACCTGTAGCTCAGCAGCTAGGGTGCCAGCCACATACCCTGGAGCTGGCAGGTTCAAATCCAGCCTGGGCCTGCCAAACAACAATGACAACTACAACCAAAAAATAGCTGGGTGTTGTGACGGGTGCCTGTAGTCCGAGCTACTTGGGAGGCTGAGGCAAGAGAATCACTTAAGCACAAGAATTTGAGGTTGCTGTGAGCTGTGATGCCACGGCACTCTACCCAGGGTAACATAGTGAGACCGTCTCAAAAGAAAAGGGCTCAGCGCCTGTGGCTCAACGGGCTAAGGCGCCAGCCATGTACACCTGAGCTAGCGGGTTCAAATCCAGCCTGGCCTGCCAAACAACAATGACGGCTGCAACCAAAAAATGGCCGGGCGTTGTGGCGGGCGCCTGTAGTCCCAGCTACTTGAGGCAGGAGACTCACTCTAGCCTAGGAATTGGAGGTTGCTGTGAGCTGTGATGCCACAGCACTCTCTCCAGGGTGACAGCTTGAGGCTCTGTCTCGAAAAAAAAAAAGAGTACAAGTATGTAAATTACCAGGGGTTTTTGTGTGCGTGCGTGTGTGTGTGTGTGTGTGTGTGTGTGTGTGTGTGTGTGTCTGTGTGTGTGTGTGAGAGAGAGAGAGAGAGAGAGAGAGAGAGAGAAAGAGAGAGAGCTGGGGTGTAGGGGTGTAGGAGAAAAGGAAGGAAGGGAAGGGAGGCAGGAAGAGACACATTATCTCCTTTCTTTCCTCTCTTGTGTGAAGCCCATGGATACAATTTGTGCAAGTCTGCATTGTTATCTTTTTTTCCCAGTTGTCCCTTTTTTTTGTTTTTTTTTTTTTCTCTTTGGAATTCTTCATTTAGGTTTTCACAAAATACAAAGCTCAAACATAATTATCTACAAAATAGAATCAAACAAGTGATTAGCACACAAACGTAGTGATCTTTTTCACTTTTAAAAATATAAATGACAAATGTTCAAGGTTTTACAATTTTCTCTTGTGTGTGTGTGTCTTTAAGGCTTTATGAACCCAGTGGTCCCTTTTTAATACATAACAGGAAATTTCTACCTCTCGTAAACATGTGTGACCATATTAATCTGATTGTTTCCTTAACATGTTTTTTGCCCCTACTGAAAAAATTTCAAACTATCTTTGTTTATCTACAAAATTAAAAATTAATCTGGCACTAATTGCTCCACTTTAAACGGACAAATCTCTTTATTTGAAGAATTTAAACCATGCCGGAGGAGTGCTTCTGAAACTTTAGCATGTCTGTGAATCACCAGGATGTATTACTAAAATACAGATTCTGATCCAGCAGGTCTAGGATGAAGACCACGAGATGACATATTGTGTGTGTGTGTGTGTGTGTGTGTGTGTGAGAGAGAGAGAGATTTTACATGACTCTGCTATCACCTTTGCAGGCATCCTTTCCTTCTAACTTCTGACTGGGTCTGGCACTCACAGACCCTACTCTAGGCACCCCACTCAGACAACCTATGACACCCAGTTTACCACAGGATGGGAAAGCCAAATGCCTTTCGGCAGAGAGAGGGATGGGAATTCCCTTACCTGCCCCACCCCATCTCTCAGTTCCCAGCCTTCAAATGCTCTGGGAGCCAAGTTGCCCTCCCTATCTTTCCCGGAGCCCAGGACAGTGAGCCAGTTAACTGGCTAGTTCCCAACTTCTCTCATTCCCTGTTCTGTTTCCTCCAAACATAACCCCCTTTTCCTTAGGTGGAAGTGATTGCATTTTTAATCAGGCCCGAGGGAGGAGATAACAGAGAACAAAGAAAGTTCTGCTCTTATCTTTGGAAGTCTTTAGGGTGTTGGAAGGAATAGTAACGCAGACTGCAGTGAGTATAGCCTAGCTGAAATGCAAGGTGCATTGACATCCCTTGCAGCATTTGATCTGTGATTCAGGCCTGTGAGCCCCGGAGGGTAAGACTTACCATCTCAATTTTACTAATGAGAAAACTCAGAGCTCAGAGAGGTGACTTGACTTGTCAAAGTCCCATAGCTAATATGTGCCCAAACCTATACTCTTTCCATTTTATGATCCAAGTGGGATAGCACTGGAAATCAGGTAACTTTTAGTGAATTAACTTTTTAAAAATTCCTTTGGGCCAGGCATGGTGGCTCGCACATGTAATCCTAGCACTTTGGAGGCTAAGGCAGATGGATGGCTTGGGCTCAGGAGTTGGAGACCAGCCTGAGGAAGAGCAAGGCCCTGTCTCTACTAAAAATAGAAAAACTAGCTGGGTGTTGTGATGGGCGCCTGTAGTCTCAGCTACTTGGGAGGCTGAGGCAAGAAGATTGCTTAAGCCCAGGAGTTTGAGGTTGCTGTGAGCTATGACACCAAGCACTCTACCCAGGGTGACAAAGTGAGACTGTCTCAAAAACCCCCTGAACAAACAAAAAAATGTAAATAAAAATTCTTTAGGCCCTTAGGCTTTATAGTCCAACAAAGCTCTTTCTCATGTGTTCAATTCTCCTGAAAATTGTATGAAGAGTGCAGGAAAGTGTATTTTCTTTTCTTTTCTTTTCTTTTTTTTTTTTTTTGAGACAGAGTCTTACTATGTTACCCTTGGTAGAGTGCTGTGACGTCACAGCTCACAGCAACCTCAAAATCTTGGGCTCAAGCGATTCTCTTGCTGCCGCCTCCCAAGTAGCAGGGACTACAGGCGCCACACACACAACGCCCGGCTATTTTTTGTTGCAGTTGTCATTGCTGTTTAGCTGGCCCGGGCTGGGTTCGAACCCACCCACTTCAGTGTATGTGGCTGGCGCCGTAACCACTATGCTATGAGTGCAGAGCCGAAAGTGTATTTTCATACATTTTTGCCATGAAAACTTGTAAGCACAGAGAGAATATGAGGGGGCCATGGTCACCAATTTGGAAGCAGAATTGGCACCATCACAACTCTTGAGTTTTATGTAAGGGGGGTGGGGGCCAAGGGACCCTAAAGAAATCAGGAACATTTCTCCTGAAGTAGGAAAAACAGGATACCAACAAATGGTCAGTTTTCTAAGTAAGACTGCTGCTAGCTCTAAGGAAAGAAAAAAATCCCAAAGGTAAGGAAATACCTTAAAATTTCATAAGGAATTTTATTATTATTATTTTTTGAGTCTTATTCTGTTGCCTGGGCTACAGTGCAGCTGCACCATCATAGCTCACTGCAGCCTCCAACTCCTGGGCTCAAGTGATCCTCCTGCCTCAGCGTCCCAAGTAGCTAGAATTTCAGGTGTTCACCATCACGTCTGGCTAATTTTTAAAGAAATTTTTTTGTAGAAATGGGATCTCACAGTTGCTCAGGCTGGTCAGGAACTCTGGATTCCAAGTGATCCTCCTGCCTCAGCTTCCTAGAGTCCTGGAATTTCAAGCATGATCCACCACATCCGGCCACAAGGAATTTTAAAAACAAAATTTAAAAAATTACTCAGAGGAAAATAATAATCTCTAATCAAAGTGGCTGTTTTTTTCATTTGTTTTTCAGCTGGTGGTAGGGTTGGTAGGGCGATAAGAGCCAAATTAAATTCTTTCTTACCCAAAACAAAAAAGGCAATAACTCTTTTGACCCTGAAAAAGTGGGGGTTTTGCAAAGCTTGGTGGAGTGACATATGCTGGAAAGGGTCCCTTGGTCACACAGCTGTTCCCATGAAACCGATTTGGTGAGTTATTTAATGTACTGCTAAAGTAAAAACATGTAGAATAACCCTCGTTTTGCTCTTTTTGAAGCATACCCAGATACTGAAAAGTGATGATAGAAACTATTACCAGCCAGGCATGGTGGCTTATGCCTATATTCCCAAAATTTTGGGAGGCAAGGTGGGAGGATCACTTAAGGCCAGGAGTTCAAGACCAGCCTAGGGAACATACAAGACCCCATCTCTTAACAAAAAAAAAGTAGAAAAATTAGCTGGATGTGGTGGGATGCATCTAAGTCAGGAGGCTGAGACAGCAGGATCACTGGAGCCCAGGAGTTTGAGGCTGCAGCCTGACAGGCAACTCCTCTCACCAATAATTACCATCTACTGAATGATTATTATCTGGTAGACGCTGTTTGCTGTACATATATTATCTCTAATTCTCATGCCACTACTTTTAGGAAGTTATTATTTTCCATACTTTACTTATGAGGGAATAGGCTCAGAAGGATTGAATAACTTGCCCAAGGTCATACTGCTAGTATGTGGTTGAGCTGGTCGGTCTGACTCTAAGAATTCGGCTCTTTCTATTCCGTTCCTTCATCATTAAATAAGCAACCGGAAATATTATACAGACTTAATTGACCTTTTCCTTCAGTTGTAAATACTACAGATGTTATTTTAAGAAAATAGAGAACTGGGCCGGGCATGGTGGCTCACTCCTATAATCCCAACACTCTGGGAGGCTGAGATGGGAAGGTCACTTGAGGTCAGCAGTTGGAGAGCAACCTGAGCAAGAGCAAGACCCCATCTCTACTAATAGAAAAATTAGCCAGGCATTGTGGCAGGTGCCTGTAGTCCCAGATATGTGGGAGGCTGAGGCAAGAGGATTGCTTCAACCCAGGAGTTTAAAGTAGCTGCAAGCTAGTCTGAGCACCAGGGCACTATAGCCTAGGCAACAGAGTGAGACTTTAATCTCAAAAAAAAAAAAGGAAAAGAAAATAGAGAACTGAAAAGATCTAAATTAAGAATCTCTAAATTCTGTTTGCATTTTTTGTCACACTTTCTTTCTTTTTTTTTGAGACAGAGCCTCAAGCTGTCGCCTCTGGGTAGAGTACTGTGGCATCACAGCTCACAGCAACCTCCAACTCCTGGGCTCAAGTGAGTCTCCTGCCTCCGCCTCCCAAGTAGCTGGGACTACAGGCACCCGCCACAACGCCTGGCTATGTTTTTTTGGTTGCAGCCGTCATTGTTGTTTGGTGGACCAGGGCTGGATTCGAACCACCAGCTCAGGTGTATGTCGCTGGCACCTTAGCCGCTTGAGCCACAAGCGCCGAGCCATTGTTACACTTTCTTTTTCCTATGTTCTTTTAATTTTTCTGATTATATTAAGAGGAGACCCTTTACAAAGACATCTCCTTATAAACATCAGAGGTGGGTGCTATTTATCTGAGCTGGGACAGGAGCTACTGGGCACCAATTTGGAGGCTGGCAGAATGATAAAAGTTTCTTAACAACCTTCTAAAATAGTTCAGAGGCTTAAGGAACACAGAACTTCAGCAGACAGTAATTTTTTTCTAAACCCCTTGTATTTTTTTTTTTTTTTTGAGACAAAGTCTCAAGCCATCACCCTGGCTAGAGTGCTGTGGCATCACAGCTCACAGCAACCTCAAACTCTTGCACTTAAGCAATTCTCTTGCTTCAGCCTCCCAAGTAGCTGGGACTACAGGTGCCCGCCACAACACCTGGCTATTTTTTGGTTGTAGTTGTCATTGTTTGGCAGGCCCGGCCTGGATTTGAACCCACCAGCTCCATTGTATGTGGCTGGCGCCCTAGCCACTGAGCTACAGTCGCCGAGCCAAGGACCTCCTATATTCTTAATAACCTTTGTATTCCCTTGCCCAACAGCAATTATTGATTAACATCTTTGGGTGTATGACCTGGGAACCAGCATTTAGCAAGGATCCCAGGTGACTTTTAAGCCCTTTACCATTTAGGTACCTAGTTCTAATAATCACATTGCTTTTGCTTCAATAGGTAAAATCAGGCAGCATCTTTGACAATGTCCTCCTTACAAACGATGAAGAGTTTGCTGAAAAGGTTGGAAATGAGACCTGGGGAATAAGAAAGGTAAGATACTCCCCCATCCTGGATTTCAGATGCCTGAAAATCAGCCACATAGTCATTGGCTCATTCCAGTCACATGGCCGTGAGAGGTTGGGGAAAGAACCCCCATTCCTTGGACATCTGCAGCACTGTACTTGTGGCTCTGTAAACACTTTCCAAAAGTGATCCCAGTTAGCCCTTAAAATAACCCAGTAAGACAGATATTTTTACCCCTATTTTTTCAGATTCAGAGGATAATATGTCCAAAGTCACAACTGCCTTCAACTTGTTGATACGGAATTTTAACCCACAACTTATGCTCCACTTATCACACTGCCTGCTTATAAGTGAGTGTTTTGTTTTAGAAAGGAGCCACTAGGCTGGCTCAGTGGCATACGCCTGTAATTCTAGCACTCTGAAAGGCTGAGGCAGGTGGATTCCTTGAGCTCAGTAGTTTGAGACCAGCCTGAGCAAGAGTGAGACCCCCCTCTCTACTAGAAACAGAAAAAATTATCTGGCATGGTGGTGGATGCTTGTCCTCCCAGCTACTGGGAAGGCTGAGGCTCTAAGAGGATTGTTTGAGGCCAGGAGTGTGAGGATGCTGTAAGCTATGATTGTGCCATGGCACTGAACCCAAGGTGACAGAGTGAGACTCTGTCTCAAAAAAAAAAAAAAAAAAAAAAGAAAGCACATTTCTGACGGATGACTTGGAGAAAAGAGGAAGGTAGATAGTGCTGTTTACCAGCTTCCCTGACCACCCAGAACTATGTTACGGGTGGAGTGATACTTGGCACAGTGGCCTCATGGTGGTGACATTCTCCATCCTGACTTCCTGGTTCTTCAGGAAAGTCCATTCCAGCAGGTTTCTGGCCAGTGCTTGATTACCCAATAGGCAGATTACACTCATGCTTAGAGCACCAGCAAAAACACAGGTACCAGAAAAAAAATTTTTTTTGAGACAGTGTCTTACTTTGTCACCCTCAGTAGAGCACTGTGGCATCGTAGCTCACAGCAACTTCAAACTTTTGGTCTCAAGAGATCCTCTTGCCTCAGCCTCCTGAGTAGCTGGGACTATAGGCACCCGCCACAACGCCTGGCCATTTTTTTTGGCTGCTGCCGTCATTGTTGTTTGGCGGGCCTGGGCTGGATTCGAACCCACCAGCTCAGGTGTACGTGGCTGGCGCCTTAGCCGCTTGAGCCACAGGCGCCGAGCCAACACCGGCTATTTTTGAGTTACAGTTGTCATTGTTGTTGAGCAGGCCCAGGCCAGGCTTGAACCCGCCAGCCTCAGTGTATGTGGCCAGTGCTCTACCCACTGAGCTACAGGTGCTGAGCCCCAGAAAAATTTTTTGAGAGAAATTTGTTGCTTAGCGTTTTTTAAAAAATTGAAGTAGTCAACATGGGAAAATATATTTTTTCAACATTGGCAGATATTATTAGACTCTTTTGTCCTTTGTACTCTTGGTTTTGCCTTGGTGTCACTTTGGGTTTATCATCTAACATTTTTGTTGAGGCACTGTTACATACTAGTTAAGAGTTTTAGTTTGGGGTCTAGACTGCTCAGGTTCCAATCCAGGTTCCATTATTTACTTAGGAAAGTTACATAACCTTTCTTTTTTTTCTTTGTGAGACAGAGTCTCACTCTGTTTCCCCTGGCTAGAGAGCAATGCGTCAGTCGAGCTCACCACAACCTCAAGCTCCTGGGCTCAAATGATCCTCCAGCCTCACCCTACTGAGGAGCTGGGACTAAAGGCAGCACCACGGATACCCAGTGAATTTTTTCTCTTTTTAGTAGAGACGAGGTCTCACTCTTGCTCAGGCTGGTCTGGAGCTCTAAAGCTCAAGGGATCCTCCTGCTTTGGCCTCTTAGAATGCTAGGATTACAGATGTGAGCCACTTGGTCTGGCCTATTTAACCTTTCTTTATCTATCAATTGGGAAATGATGATAGCATCTCTCTTTTTTTTTTTTTTTTTTTTTTTTAGAGACAGTATCAATTTATTGCCCTCGGTAGAGTGCTGTGGCGTCACAGCTCACAGCAACCTCCAACTCCTGGGCTTAGGCGATTCTCTTGCCTCAGCCTCCCAAGTAGCTGGGACTACAGGCGCCTGCCACAACGCCTGGCTATATTTTTGGTGCAGTTTGGCCGCGGCCAGGTTCGAACCCACCACCCTTGGTATATGGGGCCGGAGCCCTACCCACTGAGCCATAGGCGCCACCCAGATGATAGCATCTCTTACAAGTTCTTGGCATATAGTAAGTGTTCCATACATGGTAGCTATTATTAATAAGGTATACTTTCACTTGACAAATATTTGTTGAGTACCTTTCAAAGCACTGTTGTAGATGCTGGGCATATAGCAGTGAAATAAAATACCAGCATTTCTATCCTCATGGGGGTTGTATTTGGGAGATCAATAAGAAATGTAAAAAGAAGTTCAAGTCTCAGATTCCTCAGGTAGAAGATGGGACAAGTGATTCTTATTTCACAGAGTCCTGTGAGAAATGCATGTATATTTGTGCCGATTGTCTAGCACCGTGGTTAACAATGCAGTGGGGATTCAACCAATGTTTGCTGAATCAGAACCAATTTTATTTACAAACAAATTACACACACACACACACACTTCTATCCACTCCACACATCCTGAAAATTTGTGTGTAAAGAAAAATTATTTCCCAGAAATCTTTAAGACTGTGGAAAGAGAACAGACATTTCTAAAGTGGGTTGACTTTGTTTATGCCATCTGTAAATTACTTTGAAATTTCACATTCTACACAGGACCTAGAGAAGCAATGGAGAGAACTGTATGAAGCAATTGAAAAAAGAAAGCAGGAAGTAGAGGCCAAGAAGAAAAAGGAAAAGGAGGAGGCAGAAAAAGATGACATCTGGGGACTTGAAGAAGAGGGAAATGAAGAGGATCCTGCTGAGGAATCAGGAAGCCACAGGCAGATGCAGGAAGATGATGCTGACGGAGCATTTCTGGGTAAAAATGAAGAAGTCCTTGTTGACCAGAAGGATGAACTGTAACTGGGAGAAAAATGGATATGCTTGGAGGGAGACATGTTCCTGAGGTTGGAGCAATTCGGGGAGAGAAATACCTTGCTCTTTTTGAATAAACTTTGTATTTACACCCCAGCTCCTTTACTCTGTATGACCTGGAGAAAGTCATATTATGTCTTGAGGCTTCTATTTCCTCATAAGTGGAAAGGGGGTGATAATTTCTATTTCATGAGGTTGTTGTAGGTATTAAATGAGCTAATGTGTGTAAAGTCTACCAAATAAAAATACAGTCAAGAAATGGTAACTGTAACTGTTATCGTTATCATGGTGTTTATTAGTAGTCTACAATGCTATCTGTGCGCCACAGAACCACCTTTATGGTGTTTATTAAATTCATTATTGGTAACCAAAATTCTCCAGTGCACCCAAGGATTTTGTTTTGTTTAAATACATACATCAGGGCGGTGCCTGTAGCTCAGTACTTAGGGCACCGGTCACATACACTGGGGCTGGTGGGTTTGAATCCAGCCCTGGCCTGCCAAACAACACTGACAACAAAAAAATAGCTGGGCCTTGTGGCAGGCGCCTGTAGTCCCTGCTACTTGGGAGGCTGAGGCAAGAGAATCGCTTAAGCCCAAGAGTTTGAGGTTGCTGTGAGCTGTGACGCCATGGCCACTCTACCCAAGGTGACAGCTTGAGACTCTGTCTCAAAAATAAATACATACATACATACATACATACATAACTTAGTATTTATTGAGCAGTGCGGATGGTTGTATTGGTATATTGATGTTTTCCTCTTGTAGGGCTATCAAGTCCTTAAAAAAAAATCAGACTTACTCCATATATATATATGACTTTTTTTTAGTGGTAGGGACTTTATTGCTCAGGCTGCAGTGCAGAGGCATGATCGTAACTCATTGCAGCCTTCAACTCCTGGGCTCTGCCTCAGCCTCCTAAGTAGATGCAACTACAAGTACACCCCATCATACCCACCTAATTTTCTTATTTGTTTTTTTTTTTTTTTGGCTGGGGCTGGGTTTGAACCAGCCACCTCTGGCACAGGGGGCCAGCGCCCTACTCCTTTGAGCCAAAGGTGCGGCCCTAATTTTCTTATTTTTTGTTTGAGATGAGGTTTTTCTATCTTTCTCAGGCTGGTCTGGAACTCCTTGCTTTAAGTAATCCTCCCACCTTGGCTTCCCAAAGTGCTGGGATTACAGGTATGAGCCACCACACCAAGGCAGATTTATGAAAATCCTTTTGTTTCTTTGCTATTTTGTACTCAATCTGATTTTTATTTATTTATTAGAGAAAGAGTCTCACTCTATTGTGTTGGCTAGAGTGCTATGGTGTCAACCTAACTCACAGCAACCTCAAACTCCTGGATTCGAGTGGTTCTCATGCCTCAGCTTTCCAAGTAGCTGGGACTACTGGTGCCCACCATAATATTTGGCCAATTTTTCTATTTTTAGGTGAGACCGAGTCTCACTCTTGCTCAAGCTGGTTTCTAATGCCTGAGACTCATGGGATCCTCCCACCTTGGCTTCCCAGAATGTTAGAATTACAGTCATGAGCCACCTCACCTGGCTCCCTATCCAATTTTTATTTTTTATTTTTTTGAGGCAGAGTCTCACTTTGTTGCCCTTGGTAGAGTGCTGTGGTGTCATAGTGTTACGATTATAGTCATGTGAACTGTGCCTGGCTCCCTATCTAATTTTTAAATAAAGGTCGCATGTTTTTGAGTTGACTGCTGTCATATTTATTTTTCTGCAATGCTTGCTCACAAGATCATCATCAGGTGCATTCCTGTAGTTCTTTACAGATTAGAAAGCATTTCCAGAAATTTGTGGCACTCCCACAATGTGCTCATTTAATCCTCATAGCAACCATTATAGATGATTCAATATTATCTTCATTTTACGGATGCATAAACTGGTCAGAGCAGCTAAGTCACTTGCTCTGCATCAAACAGCTAGTAAAGGGCAGGGCCAGAGTCTGAACTCAAGTTCATCCAGTTTCAAAGTTTAACCTTCCACTGTACCAGACCGTGGAATAGGTGGGCATCTACCTATTACTACTGAATATATAGAATAAGCAACATTCCACATGGAAGAAATACCCTTTTAAGTGTATCTTTAAAGATTTGCATCCAACAGTGAAGGACTCAGGCCCACAGACATGGTGGTTATATCTTTCAGTAAATGATAGGCCAGGCCTACAAATATGAATGTGGGACATAGTAGGTGCTTAGTAAAAATTAGTTGGGGGGGGGGAGGTGGTGTGAATGAGTAAAATTCTGCCATAGTAGGTGCTCAGTAAAAATTAGTTGTGGAGGGTGAATGAGTAAAATTCTTCTGGAGAGACTTCACGTAGAAACCAAATTTTGAGCTAAATCTTAAAGAATGAATGACAGTCTTCCCAACAGAAAAGGGGATGTATGGACCAGATTTCAGAGCCAAAGAGCAGGACACCCAGATGACAGGAAGTGGGGAGATGAGATCAGCAAGGAACAGCAAGGATTTCTTCCTTCTTTCAGATCAATTGGTGCCTGGTGTAGTTCCTGGACCTTATAATCTTTGGAATATTTTGTTTTAGAAATTTTGACTTTATACGTCTTTCTATAACCTAAGAATCTTACCATTGTGAAAAAGAGCAAGGCTTCAGATGCTGAGTCTGCATGTCTTATTTTGGGTACGGAGAACTAGTGTGGGGGTGATCTGTAGTTTAGGGATGCCATTCTGATATTATCATTGTTTACTGTGAATGTCTGGTCTGATTGGACAGGTGTATGCTCCACCAATTGTTACAATTTTCCGGTATCGCTAGATAAAGATACTGATTTTCATGCAGGATTTGGAGAAAAGATTAAACAATAATCATTCTTTTTTTTTTTGGTAGAGACAGAGTCTCACTTTATCGCCCTCGGTAGAGTGCCGTGGCGTCACACAGCTCACAGCAACCTCCAACTGCTGGGCTTAGGCGATTCTCTTGCCTCAGCCTCCCCAGTAGCCTGGACCACAGGCGCCCGCCACAACACCGGCTATTTTTTTTGTTGCAGTTTGGCTGGGGTCAGATTTGAACCCTCTACCTTCGGAATAGGTATATGGGTCTGGCACCCTACCCTCTGAGCCACAGGTGCCGCCTAATAACAATTCTTTTTAATATTTTTTAAAGCTGAAGCTCTGACCTTTTGCCTTTTGTTTGATTGATTGTCTACATGGTATTTCTGAAATTATGCTAATTTTAACAATAAAAAATGCATGCATGGAGGGTGGTGCCTGTAGCGTAATGAGTAGGGCACCAGCCCCATATGCCAAGGACAGCGGGTTCTAACCCGGCCCTAGCCAAACTGCAAAAAAATAGCCAGGCATTGTGGTGGGAGCCTTTAGACCCAGCTACTCAGAGGCTTAGGTGAGAGAATCACCTAAACCCAAGAGCTGGACTTTCCTGTGAGCTGTGATGCCACGGCACTCTACTGAGGGCAATAAAGTGAGACTCTGTCTCTAAAAAAAAGAAAGAAAGAAAAATAAATGCATGGTTCTACTCATTCTGCACAAAGACTTTGAAAAGTTTTTTATTTCTTTTCAGGACAATTTTGTGAACACCACCATTCTGCCCCTAAACTGCATTCCTCCAGATTATCTTTAAAAAAAATTCTAATTATATACTTTCCATAAATAATAGGTGTCTGGTGTAAAAAACTTGTAATCAAGATATGTATTAGAGGCCAAGCGAGGTAGCTCATGCCTATAATCCTAGCACTCTGGGAGGCCGAGGCGGGTGGATTGCTTGAACTCACGAGTTCAAGACCAGCCAGAAGCAAAAGCGAGACCCCATCTCTACTAAAAAAAAAAAAAAACTGAGGCAAGAGGATCACTTGAGCCTTAGTAGGAGGTTGCTGTTAGCTATGACGCATAGCACTCTACCCAGGGCAATAGCTTGAGACTCTGTCTCAAAAAAAAAGATATGTATTAGAAAGAAAGTCAAAATTTCTTGTTAGCCCCAAATCCAGAGACAATTGTGCAATATTTATTATATTTCCTTCCAGTGTTTTGGTGTTTTGTTTTGAGACAGGGTCTCTCTCTGTCACCTGGGCTACAGTGGAGTGGCATCATCAGAGCTTAGTGCAACCTCAAACTCCTGGGCTCAAGCCATCCTCCTACCTCAGCCTCCTGAGTAGCTGAGACTACAGTGCCTGCCATCATGCTTGGCTAATTTTTTCTATTTTTGTAGAGATAGGGTGGGGTGGTGGAGTGGGGTGAATTTTTACTTTATATACATGTAAATATATATATATATATATTTTTGAGACAGAGCCTCAAGTTGTCACCCTGGATAGAGTGCCGTGGCATCACAGCTCACAGCAACCTCCAATTCCTGGGCTCAAGCGAGTCTCCTGCCTCCGCCTCCCAAGTAGCTGGGACTACAGGTGCCCACCACAACGCCCGGCCATTTTTTGGTTGCAGCCGGCATTGTTGTTTGGCGGGCCCAGGCTGGATTCGAACCCACCAGCTCAGGTGTACGTGGCTGGCGCCTTAGCCCATTGAGCCACAGGTGCCGAGCCTGTTTTAAAATTCTTAATTAAATTTAATAATTCTTAAATTTAACAGAAAGGTGTATTAAAAATATGACCATCAGCTTTTATAGTTTTGAAGCCCCTTCTCTGAGTTCATTATTGTTCTCATAGACTTTTGTGACACCATTTTTTAATCCACCACTTCAAAAGTGAAATGTGGAAAATAAAAACAAGAATGTCTAAAATGATTAAAAACAGGGGATTCTTGTTTATCTAACTGATGATAAAAAAAATCTTAGCATCACTTTCCCAGAAGAGTCCCTTTTTATAAATATCATCTGGAGATTTGGAAAGTCAGGTTTGGGGGTGAGGATTCATCCATTAGTTTTAGCCAGATGTCCAGAGACTAAAAACTAGAGACTTACATAAAGATTCATACTTTATTTATTTATAGACCTATACATTTATAGCTACAATCACTTGTTGAAGCATTAAAAATAATAATTAAATAATTCACTTCAGAGTTAGGTGTTCAATTTCTGTGCATCCCACTATAAGACACACTCCATGAATGTACAGAACTGTGTCTGTCTTATATGTAATGATGTCACGTCCATCAGTATAAATACAGTCCCTAGCACAGAAGCTTATATCTGGTTGTTAATCAAATGCCTATTGAAGGAGCAAACAATGCGATGAAAGAACATATATGAAAACCTTTGAAAAAATAGATGAGGATAAAAATGTAAGGTAGTACCGAGTTCCATAATCTAAAGGAAGTGCATTTGTTATGTTTATTTTCCAAGTAATGTTCCTTTACTTTGCATCCCTGTGGATCACTGAATGCCAGCAAGCTTACTTGCATTTCCTGACTTGAGGACTGATTTGGAACAGGAGTGTTCAAAATTGCAGAATGATGGGAGGCAGTATCTCCCAGGAAAAGTAGCAGAGCCTTAATGTACCATAAGGCTCTGGTTCAGTCCACCCAGGCTGCCATAACAAAAGTACCATAAACTGGGTGGCTTACAAACAGTAGACATTTATTTCTCATAGTTCTGGAGGCTAAGAAATCTAAGACCTAGGAGCCAGCAGATTCAGTGTCTAGTGAGGGCCCATTTCCTTATAGACGTCCATCTTCTCATAACCTCACACAGTGGGAGAGGAGAGGGATATCTCTCAGGTTCCTTTGATAAGGGCACTAATCTCATTCCTGAGAGTTCCACCATCATGACCTAATCACCCCTCAAAGGCCTCACCTTCAAATAACTTCACATTGGAGATTAGGTTCCAATATACAATTGTGGGGTGGGGATAGACACCACAGACATTCAAACAATAGTAGCCCTTGTCACATAAAGATACTGTAAATAACACAAAGTCATATTTAAAACAGTATATTTTCTAAGCAAATGCAGCCCAAGATAAGGAGCTGTCCCTGCAACTACCTTTTCACCCCTAATAGAATCACTGGAGATAATGTTCTTGTTGAGGATAAGTCAGTCTGGTTTCTCCCCCTGCTGCAGATTGGACAGAGTCAGGAAGACACGTGTGTGGTAGATCGTGACCTGACCCAAATGGATAATGGAGAATTAATATTCTGATTTGGAGTATAAGGAGAAAAGAATTGGGCATTATCACTTGAATTGCAAGAGAATTATGTTAACATAGCCAATAGAAGAACAAAGAATACTTCACAAAGGAAACAAAATCATTAAAGACATATCTTGCACAATAATCGTATTTTGTCTCCATTCTAGTTATGCTGCCAGGCAGGTAATAGTAACATTTGTTTATGCAACCAAAGATGCGATTTTACAATATTCTTATGATAAAAAGAGCTCATTTCTCTTCCAGCTGTCTTTTGAGGCCTCTGTTATAAGCTCTGGGAGGGAGCTTGAAATAATATAAAAGTTGTGGGTGAGAAAAAATAAGCACAAGCATTCCTTTGAAATGTTCTTAATAAATTTTTAAATTAATTTCCAGGCTGATAGGTCTCAGAAATCAATTTAAACTATTTAACTCACTATGCAAGAATGAAATTATTTAAGAAAAAAAGTAAGCTGAAAAATTTTGAAGGCCATATGCAGAAAGCCTTTAACAGACATCAGGAAGTAAAACTGCAGGCTTATAATGGGATTAGGAAGGTTTTTTCATTGGGAAAGTGCTCATTGAAGAGTGCTAAGAGGTCCAATTAAAGGCACCATTATACCCTAATGAACAAAAATTCATTCTAAGAGTTCTATCCAGCTCTTACTCCCTGATCTTAACCTGGTTAGAGCTTTCACATTTTTAGAAGAAGAAAATTGTATTTTGGTTGTATTTTTAAAAAGAGTTTACACTTGGGTGGCAACTGTGGCTCGTGGAGTAGGGCGTTGGCCCCACATGCCAGGAGTGGCGGGTTCAAACACAGCCCCAGCCAAAAAAAAAAAACAACTGCAAAAAAAAAAAAAAATTGTTTACACTGTAGGTGCTAAACTGTATCTCATCTCTTTCAAAATTTATCTATCCCAGGATTTATTTCTTACATATGAATAAATACAAACTCCGTTTTTTCTTATTAACTCCTTCAATAAAAAGAGTAGTATCCTTGTTGTATAGTATCTTTGGCCTCTTGGACCAAGCACAAAAAACGCTGACGTGTGGAAGAAATCTGTATACTTTTCAGGAGGTTAAGAAAGTTTTGATCTGTTTTATTCAAATGTAAACTGATACCAAATACTCCCCCTAGGCTTATACCTGGATCCCGAGTTTAGGGACTCTTCCACAAGCAAACTTTGTGTTTGCAGCTGCTATGCTGAGTGGACAGTTCAGTTTAATAATTATTAGGGTTAAATGATGGGAGTAGGGACACTCCCAGTGGTGTCTTGTACTTCTCTGTAAGTATAATAAATCTCTAGATCCATTTCTTGCATCAGAAAAGCAAGAATGTTTCAATACTTCTAGTCAAGGCATCTTTTCAATTCAGTTCAATTATGCCTTGGAACTATGTATTGAATCTTTTCCTATCCTAAGCTGGGTTGGTTTACGTTAAATAAGACCTAGAACCTTACTGCTTATGCTGTCTCTTAGTTGTTTTAATTACTCACCTGCCTTTCATTTGGTGGCATAGAAGTAAAGCATTCATGTAATTGAGCATATAGCTCTCTCTCTTTCCCCTTATATACACACACACATTTATTCATTCCTCTATCTTCCTGCCTAAATAGCAAAGTATCTCATAAATATCTACCCAATATCTTTCTATCCATCTATCTATTTCATAATAATTTTATAAAAAATCTTTAGAGGAAAGTTATAAAAATAAATTATACACATATACGTCCTTACCCCACCTACACACATTTGCACACTCATTCACTCACACCCACACGCACACTAACATGCATTTTTTTCTTATTTGAATCAGCCACCACAGCTGCCAGTGCCTCAGGGGCTTTAAACATCAATCAGTTTCACAGCTGGAGGCAGAGTGATCTACAGCAATAAAGCTTAAAGTGCTTCCTTTTCTGATATAATTTGATTCTTCCATTAGAGCACACATTCTTTTTTTTTTTTTTTTTTTTTTAATAAGCCAAAGCAAATGTCCTCTGTCCATACTAGGGCAAATAAATAGTTGCCTTAAAGAGGCAGAAGGTATTACTGAGTAATTAGGATTTTGGACGTAGAAAGTCCATGCAGTGTCCCTTCTGCCTGCACGGCTGAGCTTTTCACCTTTGTCACTCAGATTTGCCTTTCTGCTTCCTCTGGGCTGCCCGTGATCTTGGATCTGGACAGGAGTGAATTCTGTTAACTATAGTAAAACAGATAACAATGGCTTTATTGATATGTGCTTGGGTTTCTAATCCTATGGGACTCAGGACAGTACAGAAAGGTGCTATGAAAATCGCTGCCCTGCATTTTTTTCTCTGTACCCAAAGTTTTAGTCTCAAAGCTTCTCTGTTCAATAGACATCACCCCTTTGTTCACCAGCATTAAATAATCTTGAACATATCACTGTTCCTCTGACAAGCTCACTCTACCTGCTATTCTTGATTTTTTGAAGTTTCTTTTTTTATTAATTAGTACTAGAAAGGGTAGAAAGTGGTCTGGATTCCACCAAACTTTGATAATGATAATGGTGAGGAAAGGATACCCAAGAAGGTCTGGGAGAACAGGTCTTCTCAAGGACAGCACAAGGATACACCTGCAGGGTCCTCTCCATGGTGACTCAGCCCTTAGGAATTTGTAAACTTAACTTCCTAGAACTTGGAAATTTCCAAGTTCTGTGAAACTGTAGTTCTGTAGGGGCTGGACTAGCATCTCCTGCTTGATTCAACTGGCCAGTAAGAAGGGTACCTGTGGGGTGGAACTTTTTGACTGTCAATAAAAAGGGAAAGATCAAGCCAGACAGGGAGTGCGGCCATTTGGAATTTTTCTGTGCCGTAAGCTCCCGGCTGGTGAATAAAGCCCTTACTCTTATAAACGTGGCGTTTTAGTGCTCTTTCTCTCCTTTGGGCCTTATCTTCCTGCAACAATGGCAAAGACTGTGCCGTTTCTCTAAGGATGTGCACTCAAAGATGAATGGAGAGAGTGAGTCAGAATCAGCTGTGAAACACAGCACCATGATTTGGTTCTCATGTAAGAACCATGATAGTGATATAGGATTCCACCACTCAGGCCGGACAGAGACACCCCCCGCCCCCCATTCTCTAGGCCCAGGTGAGCTCAGAAATCAGACCCCCCATTTCCAGGAACAAACAAGTTTCCTTTTTCAAGACACACCCTCTGGGCTCTAACAAAATCATGAACAAAGCAGCCTGAGATGGATTTTGGGGTGGTTCCACCTTGAGTAGGAGCACACTCCCTAATCCCTTCTCAGAGACAAAAACTATAAGGACCTGATAACCTTGCCCTAGTAGAGGAAGAACTACATTCGTTCATTTGTTAATGCACTCATCAACTTTGAAAAATGTTTTTCCACCTACCAAGTCCTGGCCAAGTGTAATTCTGAAGACCTAATACCCCTAGATAAAGAGCCCATATAGAGACTCCCCAGTTTAGTTCTTTCCCCCTTCCGGAAGCTCTGAGGCTTTTTACTTCTGCATTCCTTTCTGTCTAGTAAAAATCCCATCTTGCCACTGATCTGTGGTCTGCGGGTTCATTCTTCGAATCCTCAAGACCAAGGACCAACTGAGGAAGAAATTCCAGTATCAATAGGAATACTTATTTTTTTGTTTTTCAAAGAGGATGGGATTTTGGATATTTTTAAACTAAAAAGGAGCAATCCCATCTCAACTTGAAGCTTGCTAGCCCCGTCCATATGCTGCTGCCGCCACCCATTCCAGCTGTTGGCAGAAAGGCTGTAAGACTTTATGTGGTTGTGTTATGTTGGCTCCATCAAGACTTTTCTCCTTTTTCATTTTTTTGGCCTGAATCCATGAAACCATTTCATGTCAAAATTCATAATGATGGAATTTAAAATATTAAAGGTAATAGGGTCATTTGAAATCTCTAGCCCAGCACTACTCCCCCACCCACTTCCCCTTTACACATGGGTAATAGGAAACCAGGAACTTTAAATGATTGACCCAAGGACACAAAGGGAACCATTTATCAAATTAAAATTTGGACTCCCATTTTCTAAGCCCCTAATGCGATGTACTGACTTGCACCCACCCCCAATTTATGTGTTGAAGCCTTAATTCCCAATGTGACTGTATTTGGAGATAGGATCTATAAGGAGGTGATTAAGGTTTAAAGATGTCATAAAGGTGCCACCCTAATCCAATAGGGCTGATGACCTGACTAGAAGAGGAAATCACATCTCCTGAGCCAAAGACACCCATCCTGAGGACAGGAAGAGAGCTTTGGCCAGAAACAGGATTCTGCCAGAAACTTGATCTTGATTCTCAAAACCGTGAGAAAAGTTAGGAAGAGTCCCTGTTGTAGTTGTGTCCTGCACCCAGGAGGGGTGCCATGTACCTTGACATTGTGCCCACTAAGTGGGAGCACACCCGTCCTTCTCTCTTGCCCCTCCCTCTCTTCCCCTCCCTCCAACTAGAATTGAATTGAGTTTTTCTCCTCTGTGGGTGTGTATTAGATTGTCCACTGGCTTCATATTAGTATTGAGGACATTGGATACTTGCCTTTCCATTCTTGGGATACTTTACTAAGAAGAATGTGTTTCAACTTCATCCAGGTTATTACAAAAAATATAAAGTCTCCACCTCTTTTATGGCCGAATAGCATTCCATGGTGTACATGTACTACAAGTTTATTAATCCATTCTTGGGTTGATGGGCATTGCCATTGTTCCAAGGACACAGCAATTAAAGTAAATAGACAAACTTTAGAATGGGAAAAGATATTTGCATGTTACAAAGTCTTGATAACTAGAATCTGCTGAGAACTCAAATTAATCAACAATAAAAGAGCAAACAATCCCATCAATCACTGGGTTGGGGACATGAGCAGAACCTTCTCTGAGGAAGACAGATGCATGGCTAATAAACATATGAAAAAAAGGCTCATGTCCCTACTCATCAGAGAAATGCAAATAAAATCCACCCTGGGATATGACCTAATCCCAGTGAGAATAGCACATCACAACGTCTCAAAGCTGCAGATGCCGGTGTAGATGTGGAGGGAAGGGAATGTTTTTACACGGTTGGCGGGTCTGCAAACTAATACAGCCTCTTTGGAAAGAAGTATGAAGACTCCTCAAAGAACTCAAAATAGACCTTCCATTTGATCTTGCAATCCCATTGCAATCCCCAACCAGAAGAAAAAAGATCATTTTATCATCAGGATATTTGCACTAGATTGTTTATCACAAGTCATAAATTATTCTTTATAAAAGATCCTTGAGTAGATGCTCCCGTCTCATTCTTCAAGACAGAGACAAAAAGAAAGCTAAAGATGAAAAAGAGAAAGAAAAGAGTGTGCCCTCAGCTGATCCATAATAAACACCTAGCTTTTCCCCAAGTGTTTGCTATGCAATAAATTTACTATCCTAAGAGAGGAAATAGTTTCTCATATTTGAATTTAAATTTTAAGAGATCTACTGGTAATTATAAATAAGTCAAAATCATCAGCTTACATATTTACTTTTGATGGCTTTTTTAATTGGCTAAGAAATTTTAGGGGAAAAGAGAAATATATTCAATATTCTTAATATTTGTCAGTACACATCATTCTTCTGTTAAAAATCCTTACATTGACCTTCTCTTTCTAAAGAAGAGACTAAAACTCCTAGACTTGGCCCGCAGGCTCCTCAGAATTGATGCCCTTATATTCACCCATTCTTGATGAGTCCCTTACATGATGCCTAAGACCAGTGTTTTCAACCTTTTTTATCCCATGGCAAACTCCAATTTACAATTAAGCTTCAGCAGTATACTTAGGTTGATAAAAAAATAGTAAAAAAATACACCTTTTTTATACACTTGTAAATTAAACGAGGTTTTAATTTTGATATGTACATTTACTGTGCTTTGAACTTCTTTTGAAAATAATTTAATTCATGATCATTAAATTTTTGGGGGGCACACCTAAGATCCTCTCACACCTCACCAGTGTGCAGTGGCACACCAGTTGAAATTCACTGACCTAGGAGCTCAGCCATTTTGGATTCTAATCTGCCATGGCTCCACCAGCTGAAATAAAAATCCCTCCCCCTATAATCTTTGGTGAAGGTCTATTGGTTTCAAGTCACCCGTCCTGCAACAACGTAATGAGAAGAAGTAAAAGAGCAAGTGGGGCCTTCCATCCCAGAAAAAGTCACTCTCATTTATAGCCTGGAAGAAATAAAGGCAGACAGAGAGTAAAACAAGAACATTACTCTGCGGTCTGTGAAGTAGGGAAGAATTTGAAGATCTGAAGAAAGAGCCAGTTTTGCTGGAGCTCAGATTGAAGTTACCAGAAGGAAGAATCAGGGTGATATGCAAGGAAGGCACGCAGAATAAGGCCTCTCAGGACAATGGAGAAAGGAAAGGATTCTTATTGTGACCCTCACCTATTCATTCACAGATTCAAGTTCATGAGCCTGCTACGGATTATATCATCCCCCACCTTTACAGACAGCTCCAACGGCATCTGAGGCCTGTGGCAATCTGTACACCACTGTTTTCACTGTCTCTTCTTCCCCTGAAACCTCAGGAACCCTATGCTTCAGCCAAACGTTGCCTCTTAAACTGACTTAAACAATGCCTCTTAAACTGACTTATTCTCTAGCACATTATAATATAAAAATATGGAACATCTGGAAACACCAAATAAAGATCAAGTCAGATCTTTCCAAATAGAATTAAAAAAAAAAACAAAAAAAAAACAGAAAAAGAAAATCCTCGCCTGGACAAATGGGTTGATCTTTTATTTCTTTTATTTTCCAACAGCACATAATGCCTTTCTATCACCTTGTCATTACTTCTTAACTAAAGGGTCTCCTTTCTTCTCTGCCACTCTGATAAATTCTACCTTTTATTCAACATTAGATCCCATGGCCCATTTCCTTCACCCAAAAAGTAGCGCTCACGGTGATTTCGTCTTCCTTATTTTCCTTGCTGTCTAAAGTCTGTGTTCCTTACTGACACACCAATTTGAAATATTTACCTTTACCTTTTTTTAATCAAATCATAGCTGTGTACATTAATGCAATCATGGGGTACAATGTGCTGGTTTTGTATACAATTTGAAATATTTTCATCAAACTGGTTAACATAGCCTTCACGGCATTTTCTTAGTTACTATGTTAAGACATTTATGTTCTACATTTAGTAAGTTTCACGTGTACCCTTGTAAGATGCACTGTAGGTTTTTTTCAGGTTCATGTGAGGGTACAAACATCTAGTTTACAGTATTAGCATTTTTTTAGGTAGAGTCCCTCTTGTAGTTGTGTGCTGTACCCCCATAGTATGCCATACACCCTTACATTACCTTTCCCTTATATTTATGCACACTCCAACTCGTTACAGACCGCGGGCCCCAGCACTGTGATGCCACACGGTGCAGAAGCTCCTGGGTTTTGTCATCGGTGGTTGTGGTGATAATGAAGCCACGCCGAGTCCACTCTTCACTGCCACGAGTCACTGCAGACTGTGCGGGGAGCAGTCACCTAATGGATGCTCTGTCCAGGGCCTTTCACTCTTCCCACACCCCATTGAGGTAGGTGTTCCTTGATGTTTTATGAATTAATTAAATGAGGCTGGGTTTCATCATGGAGTGATTTTTTCATGACTAAGTGATGGAGAAAAGGAACTAGTTCAGGTTGATGACTTGTCAATGTCAGGTCCTTTATAGACATTATGTAATTTAATGTTCACAACAATCCTGTGACAATGGCTTCATCTGACAGATGGGAAAAATCCAAGTTCAAGAGGTTAAGTAATGGGCCAGGCGTGGTGGCTCACGCCTATAATCCCAGCAGTCTGGGAGGCTGGGTGGGTAGATTGCTTGAGCTCAGAAGTTTGAGACCAATGTGAGAAAGAAGGAGACCCCATCTCTACTAAACATAGAAAAACTAGCTGGGCACTGTGACATGTGCCTATAGTCCCAGATACTCAGGAGGTTGAGGCAGGAGGATCCCTTGAGCCAGTGATTTTGAAGTTGCTATGAGCTATCTACAGCGCTCTAGAGTAGGCAACAGAGTGAGACTCTGTTTCAGAAAAGAACAAAAAAAAAAAGAGGTTAAGTAACTAGCCTAAGATCAGGCAAAGATTCATATACTAAGTTTATCCCTCTTTAAAGATAATTATCTTTAGTAGCTGCTGTAGGAATTTGGAAAGAAAAAATACTATATTATGGTGTAATATGGTTTTACCAATTAATGACATCTTCCCTTTAAATAAGAATTGCTAAATTCAGATCAAAGAAGTAGTTTACAAACATTTGAGAATGAATAATATACTTAACCAAGTCATGGGAAAGATTCCAACATAACTTATAAGTCTAGTAAATCAACTTCCTGAAATAAAGGATCCTTTCAAGATAACTGGGTTTAGGTGGTTACTGAGAGACAGAACTGATTTGAATGGTTGATTTCAGGGTATGGCCCAGAGGTTCTGAGCACAAATGCTCGGCATGGAGCACGTCTGGAGTCTGCCAGGCAGAGGGAAGGGTCTCTTCAGAGAAGCGCTACATTATAAAGGAAAGATTATTTTTTTTCCTTCTTCAGAGCATTTTAAAATCTTGGCAGTAAAGAAGGGGGGAAAAAAAGGTATGTCTTTTCTTTGAAATATTGGCTTTTTTCTGAAAAGACCACCCTCTCCCCAAGCCTTGGAAACTTCAAACAGCCTGACCAAGAAGTCAGAACTCCTCTGGTTGAAGAAGCTGTTATCTTGAAAGCTGCTACAGGCTATAAGCTCTTAGAGGGTCCTGAGGCTCAGAGTCTGTTTGTGTTCATTTTTAATAAGCTGAATGAAAAGAAAAAAAGAATTCTGAGCATGTGTATAAATGCATATATATGTCTATCTATACATGCACATATTCCTATTGTTTAACTATGTAAATACATCACAGTTAAACATGCACCTGATGAACTAATGTCTTCTTTAAAAAAATAAAATTCAAATACAAATGTAAATTTTATTTGAAAAATTGTGATTAGGCTTTTTTTACTAAATATATTCTTGCAGCGAATTTCCTGTGAAATTTTAATTGGATTTCATACTTTTTATCTTATTTTTATGCACCTCACATTTTACTACTCTGAAAGAATTTGACATAATTTCCGTGTGTTTCTCTTACCTGATATTATAGTTTAAATACATTTTAAATGCATGAATTAAAGGGCAAAATCCAAAGTCATTGACTGGGGTATTAATTTTAATGCTGTGTCTCTCTCTTCGGCACCTTCTACCCTGTGGATATTTTCTGTGTCTTGCTCTTGCTTTCTATAGAGGAAAAAGTTCTGAATTACACATATACACCCACATGTGTACCCTAATCTCCTCTAAATGTATCCAGAGAGGAACAGCCAAAGTCTTAAACAGACAGCAACATAATGAGTCTTTAGGTTACACCTGACAGTCTCAACCCCACCTCACATCCCATCGAGCCACTTTCCATTCTAACTACGGCTGCGGCAACCAGTCTCATGTGGGGTAGCCTGGCTTTGCACACGTTTCCTTGCTTTTGAACCCAGAGCTTCTTTCATGACTTCCAGGAAGCCTATGTAAACCAAATGAGCCATTCGGACACAGTGACAAAGAAGTACAAGACATCAGCTTCTCATGGGGTGGGTGCCCCTTGACTAACAACTGGTGAGACCCAACAGATAAATACACCCTTCCTCCATCCCTCAGGTGAAGAGAGCATGGTTACATCTATACACTCCAGGGGTCCCCTGCAAAACAGAGCCCTGGTTGCCTTAGTAGTGGGTAACCTAATGACATACCCCAGGCATTGGCTTTTCTTCCTTTTAGGTATAATTTTAAGCCAGTTGTTGTGAATGGTGGGTGATTTTGCGCCCTTTCCTCTTTCTCTGGGAATAGTTGACAATGTCAGGAGACATTTTTCGTTGTCACACATTGGAGGTAAAGGCCACGGACATCGATGCTGTCCTCATACACTATATGATGCCGCTCCTATAAAAATGCAATATCTGACCCCAAATATCGGTTTCTATAAGGTTGATAAACTCTGCACACCTTTCATCCTCTCCTCTGTCTTGAGATCTGACATAACAATAATCCATTTGAACCCTAGATGTCAGCCTCTGCTTTTTAGGGAAATAGCCCGGGACATTACCCATATCTACTACACAGTGATTTTGAGGGGAAAAATATATATATATGTTTTTATATTAGCTATCAGCTCAATTTGCTTTCTTAGACTGCCAAGAAAAATTCCACTTGCTCTTTTAATTTGATGCAAACAAATTTGAGGGAAAAGCTAAATTAAAATCTAATGACATTTGGAAAAAATGAGTTGAAAAATCAGCAATTTAAGTTCAACTTGAATGAATTTCACAATAATTGAATCTGGGCAGTGATGAAGCTAAAGTTTACACAAAGTTTTCTATGAATCAAGCCTCTTTTTTTCAAGATGGCCATTCCAACTTTAATTTTTTTTTTTTTTCCTTATTGGACTGTGAGTTCTTTAGGGACAGGGCCTTGCTTTATCTTTGTTCTCACTGCTTTCAGTTTGTCTACCTAGCAAATATTCGGTTAGTTATTGAATTTTTGGCAGACCAAGATTATGCCTTAGTTTCTTGTATGTTGTAATTTCCAAGGAATGTGGATAGCCCGAGATCTGTAATGTAAGAACGGCCACTTAGGCAAGCCTATACTTTCTATTTTAAAGTAGCTTTTTTTCCTGCTAAGTACGAAAACTATCATTTTAGAGTGTTTGGGAAGTTTATTTTAATCACCTTTTCTGTTTCAATATTATCACCATGTCACACTTTACTTACCCACTGAATTTGTTTGTTTCTCAGGAGGCAAGACAACAAAACGACTTCTCATAAGAGCTTCAGTTCATTCAGATATGGCTTAAATTTTCTCTGAGTTCTTTAAACTCCTCTCAATCTATAGAGCTGGCCACATGAAAGAAAAAATTGCCATAAGGATTTTAGTCTTCCAATTATGTCCTGAACAGAGAAATTCTTCCCCACCCCATCACTCAATTGCATCTTAAAACTTTAGTGAAATTAAGAAAAGAGAAACCTCACTTTTTGTTAAATTTGAAATAGTGTATAGTTCAACTAAGCCAAGTCTCTCATTTCAGGAAACAAGACATCTGAGATTTGGGGAGATTGTGGTCTAGGGTTACAGAGTTTTAATTAATAAGATGAAAGAGTTATGAAGATCTGTTACATAGCATGGTTACTATAATTAGTAACAAACTATTGAATGCTTGAAAATTTGTGAGGTAATGGATCTTAAATGTCCTCACCACACATACAAAAATACTGTTAACTGTGTGAGATGAGAGATAATCAACAAATTAGCTTGACTGTGGCAAATATTTAACAATATACAGCAATACCTGTATTGAAACATCTTGTACATCAAAAAGGACAATTTTTATTTATAAACCATACCTCCATTAAGAATAAAATTTTAAACAATATAAGTAAAATAAAAACATTTACCATCTCCATGGACACGCATACCCAGAAGAACCTGCACTGGTTATTAGCAGATCGTGTGGCTTCCTGGGAGCATTTGATTTTCTTTAGTCACATCACTGCCTTCCACCTCTGCTTGTATCTGTTTAAAGAGTCAATTGTAGCTTCAGTGTCAGACAAGCACACAGGTGGAGGAAGAGCACAAGAACAGGCCTTATGCTTACAAATGAACCTTCTCGAAGGAGATAGATGGTATGTAACCTTGCAGGAACTTCTGATTTCAAATCAGCTCCGTGGTCTATGGTCTTTAATCTCTTGACCTTCTCTTTACCAAAGAGAGACCATAATATAGTATGAATTCTTCTAAAACATTAGCAGATGTTTAAAGGATCAAGGTTTCAAAAGCATCCAGGGGAGGAAAAAAATGGCTTCGGAGCATGTAACCATTTTTATTAATTCACTTTCTTTTTAATGAATCATTAAAAGTGAGCTCCGAGCAACCTACCTGTTGTGGGTTCTTGCTTCCAGTTCTCAACACGCTCACCACCCCGAACCCAAAAGCTTGTTGAGAATGACTGTGAATCTACACTTTTAAGGTTCGTTAACCATACTCCCTGCTGCACGCGCTTTCCGACGTGCTAGGATGCTGAATGAGATTCCCGCATTTAAGCAAAATATTAGCAGAACTTTTTTATTAAAGACGTGCTTTATTAATCTTAATAAATCATAGTTTGTCAGGACGTTTCTGACTGCTTCTCAAGTAAAATGGGGCTTGACTGTGCAGTAACAGTGTTTATGTCATGCTTGAATTGTTTAAGGTGAGGATTTGAGTAGTTTTATTGCTTTTGTTTATATAGGTAAACCCAATCTGCGCATTTGAAATGATTGATGAACTGCAGCCCCACTTGGAGTGTTTGTCATCACTCATGCGCTGAAGTGACATTTCTTTATGTATTTTGGCATAAACATATGCAACTACTGGCAAAGCATTTGACCCTAGAGTCTGACTATTTGTCATTCTAATCTTTTTTTTTGCTCAAAGTCAGGCAAGTTACTGTATATTCTCTCTTCACATACATTGCTAATTATTCAACGGACAGTAAAATAGTCTTTTGGCTGGGATTGCATAAATTGCTGAATATGCGGTCTTCATTTCTCCAGCCGGGCTGCAAGGTGCTATGAAGTAAAGTAAATAAAGTCGAGATGCATGTAAACGACAAGGAAGACAGCCATGTTGAACCACAGTAGCTTTTCGGGACAATCTGCAGCTCATATCCATGAACAAAAAGAAGAAGAAGAAAATGGCATAATGCAAAATTTAGCAAATCAAATGTGGGCAAAGATTAAGCAAAATTCATTAAACATGACTACCTTAGAATATTATTTTCCTATGATGGGTCTCTATTGAAAAGCAAGTAACCAATAACTTATATCACGTGTACAGAGATAAATGAAAGGCTTCCTAACCTCTCGGCTCAGAATTCAGACTCCATGTTGTATTGTTGGAGAACTTCCGATTATTGGTGGAAAAGTCAGAAAAATAATTAAAGTGTGAAGTAATTTTCTGAAGGAAACAATCACACTTCCTTTGGAGAACTTGCCAATGGTTTCACTCCTATAAGGTCTGAATGGGCCACACACACTCGGGGGGCAGGGACAGGAATGAACTAATTCCAAAAAGCATTAATGGATGAAACCAAAATAAACCAAATAAACAAATCATTACCACCTGGTTTGTGGAGTACAGTGAAGAGACAAATGGGTAAGGTTTCAGGGAAAAATCAGAACTAATCATTCTAGACAAAAGACAGACCATGGTCCTTAGGATAGATTTTAATGATAACTTGCTCACTTTTTATGACATGAAAACATCTGACTTACAATTAGTCGATTTTAAGTGAACTACTCCACTCTAGGGTAGCTGCCTGGAAGGACATCCCAGGTTGCGCTGAGAGATTTCAAGTCTTTGTGGCAGGCACCGCTCAGTGGTGTAATATTCCAGGAAAAGTTGCTATCTTCTCTCTTCAGCAATCAAAAATGACAATCTGGGGTTAAAGAATAGCACAAGAGAATAGTAGTCATTAGGTTATAAAAATGAACATGGAGCCATGATACATCCTCAGAAGTATAAACACATATATACAAAATGTACTATTTTGTTACATGTTAATTAAATGCTAATTTAACTTGAACTTTGAAGTTCAGGAAGGTAGTATAGAAATATTTTTTTACTTCAATTTTCTTTGGTTTTCATTATGTTATTGTTGCTTTGTTTTTATTAACTACATTATACAATACTATTGCTCAAAGAATTTGCCACTCTGCCTTCAGGATGGATTATATTTCTTCCTGACTTTAGATTTAGTCACCATGAATTGAGATTTGTTCTTCCTTCAATTTTAGTAGAATTCATGTTGCTCTGCTAGGGGCTCTCTTTTTTTTTTTTTTGCAGTTTTTTGCCAGGTCGGGTTTGAATCCACCACCTCCGGTATATGGGGCCGGCGCCCTACTCCTTTGAGCCACAGGTACCGCCCTGTTAGTGGCTCTTTTTAAACTGATGTGCGGTATTTCTTAGGACCCCAGACTAGATTATGGTCAGACATATTATAATAAGTTAATATGACTTCATGTTGGCACACTTAAATTTTGAACTCCATGCATAGTCATTTTTTAACACATATTTTCCATGAACATTTTTTCTTTCTTCTTTTTTTTTTTTGTAGAGACAGAGTCTCACTCTATCGCCCTTGGTAGAGTGCTGTGGTGTAACACAACTCACAGCAACCTCCAACTCCTGTGCTTAGGCGATTCTCTTGCCTTAGCCTCCCGAGTAGCTGGGACTACAGGCGGCCTCCACAATGCCCGGCTATTTTTCTGTTTTGCAGTTCGGCAGAGGCCGGGTTTGAACCCTCCACCTTCAGTATATGGGGCCAGTGCCTTTCTCGATGAGCCACAGGCACCGCCCGTTTTCCACGAATTTTTTGAAGACAAAAAGCAAGTTCCATCTTCCTGGCCTTCAAGGCCCTTACTTTTAGTTGATGTTAACAGCCTCAGCTATAGGAAATATTTCTCTTACCCTTAAGACATTGGCACCAAAATGATGCACACATTTACACAAGTGTGTGAACTACATTTATAAACTGTTTTTCAGAAGTCACAGAGGACAGACTAGTTACTTGCTGTTCCCACTGCTAACACACGCATGACACTGAGCAGACCTTCAGGATTAGCTGATACTTGCACAGTGTAGTTGTGGCTGAACTCCACCGTGAGCGTGTTCACCTTGCAGCACACGTGAGCCTCGTCATCGCCTGTGAAGTGGACAGTATAGTTCAGGTGTTAGAGACGACTTAGACGCGGTGAGGAGGAAGTCTGCCCCACGTCTGCTGGCCTGGGTCCCGGTCTCTGTCCCTGTCCCCTTGACATGCAGCATGTGTCACGGGGTCATGTGCTGGGGAACTGCAATACACCAGGGCCTATGACAACTCAGCTGTAGTTACTTTTCAGGTACTCCAAAATTTCCCCCCGGACTCTTTCACATTTTGTTCATTTTTCAACATTGCATTTAGACTGTGCATTTCAAAGAATTTCTCCGTGACTTATGCTGATGGACATGTGACCACGGGGAAAACCTGCAAAGTACCGGTCTTCATTTCACTGGGAAGAGTCCAAATGCAACAGCGTCTAAGGGACATCAGACCCAGAAGCTGTAGTTTCCTTTCCCTTTAAAATCCTACTGCTTATGCACCAATGTCTTCTCGGCTTGGCCTCATTTCTTTTAAATCTCAGGTTTACAGCTTATTCCAATTTGCACTCAAATAATGAGGAAAATTATTATACTCCAAAATATTATGAATCAGAGGATTCATATCAATATAACTAATGCACTCAGCAGTAACAGGAAAAGTATAGACCAAAGAACGCTGTTATAATACACTTTACAATACCGGCAACTGAAAGTGGACACACCATTGTGTTCAGTGTCGGACAGAGCATTAAAATACCCTTTTTAGTTTTAGCTCGCACAGCACAGAAGTTAACAGTAAGAATATAGTAAGTAGTATAGAATCAAGTCTAAAATTTTGTGAAAAAAGCAATGACTGCGGTTTTATCCTTTTATAATTGTAACCTGGCCATCCCAAAGAAATATGAAGCTTAGTGTTAGCAAGCCACTTTTATTAAAGTGACCAAATTCCTATAGCCCTTTCTTTGTTCTAGACAGTTCTTATTCTTGCCATTATTGGCTCCATACTATGAGCGTCCTGTATTATCTCAGCCTTCTCTGTACTCATAATGTACATCCTGTTGCATAAGACAGTCTGGCACTCGGAATATTACTGAAATGGATAAAATAGTGAATTTTGTATGCGCCCCATAACTCCGATTGCTAGTTATCTAGTTTATTGGATGAGTATATGTAATTACAAATTTCTAACACTCGAGTACATATGCTCATGTTTCAATACATCGGCCTACATTCATTGCTTCTACACAGCCAGACCCATTTTTAGGAGTTCTGAGTGGGAAAGCGAATGAAATAAAGTCTCTGTTTCATAAAGCTGAATGGGGAACATTAACAATAAATAATGAGGAAAATTGACAGTAAGCAAAGTAGAAGAAAGCTATTTAGATATTTTTAAAAATAGCAATCGAGAATTTCTGGAAAAATTTAAAAGGGCAGAGAAATAGAAAAATCAAATGTTATTTTAAGTAGTTGATCGGGAAAAACCCTTCTCAGGGTTTTTTAACAAAATTTATAATAGGGGCAAAAGTAACAAATGAGAATTAAAATGACCATTGATGATTTGGCTGAGGATTTTTTTCTTATCTGTTAAATTAACTACTCATTCTTTTTTTTTTTTTTTCTATTTTCTCCTTTCCCTTCTTTTATTTTCCTAATTATACTGCCATATATAAAATGCTCACCTTTGTTTTCCTGGCTGTTTATTACTAACAGAAAGTCAGTTCATTACTATCGTTCAGACAATGATAGCTCCTCTTAAAGATTAAAACTGCCTTATATCCTACTATTTATATTGAGAAT
Source organism: Perodicticus potto (assembly GCA_963574655.1). NCBI lineage: Eukaryota > Metazoa > Chordata > Mammalia > Primates > Lorisidae > Perodicticus > Perodicticus potto. The sequence goes on from CAUYRH010013861.1 coordinate 35,368, forward strand.
TCACTTTAGATAACCTCTTAGAACTAATTTTTTATTCTGAAGACAGTTACTTTTACATATTTTTCCCTTGAAAAGGGAAGTTTCATTCTTCTATTTAGAGATGATTTATCAGCCAGCTTTTCCTCTAAATTACTAAGCCAATTCAAGGGAGATGAAAGAATTTATTCTTTAAGGTAAACATAGAGCGAAAAATCAGAAAGAAAATGACAGCCTAGTGAGACAAAAAGGCATATTCATTAAAGAAAACCTTCTTAAGAAAAACTTGCAACATTACTTCTTTGAAAATCCACCTCTCTGTCACAGCCGTGTGGCTACGTATATCTCTGCAGGTACCTGCAGTGACACAGTTCCAGAGCACACACAGAGCCACCCTTTCAGTCCATAATTCCTTTCTTCCTAAAGTCAGAGCAGGGAATAGGCAGGGACACTCCTGCCAAGGCTGGGGAGGCAGCGGGTGCTTCTCTTGGCATTGCACTCTCGAGCTGGAGGAGACATGACTTGACAATGACTCCATTTCTTCAAATGCAAGTGGAGATAACAATGTTGAACTCATGGGGTTTTCTGAGGATCACCTAAGATAATGTGCATCCGGGGCACACTAGGGTGCCTGCCGTGTGGTCAGCACTCAGTAATTATGAGGTCTAATTATTGGTGTAGTCCATTTTCCCTACCCTCTTTATTCATTCTCTGAAGTATGGACAAAAGAAGTCCTTGAAAGGGATGAAAAATTGGGGATGACTAATAGATGCCATGCAGTCATCATCTGTCATCTCCAAATCATTCAAATTCTGAGTTCCAGTTACCCTAAAGCTTTGAGCTTTGGCAATGATAGCGGTTTTATAAATGCTTATCAAGTAAACTGGAAGAATAACTCTACCTGGATGGAGGTGAACCATATGGATTTACCTGTTTGAATATACATTACATTAAGCACAGAAGAAAGTTCAGATAAAACCATCATCATTTAGATCCCCTCAAGACAGGCTCCCTGAACGTAATGACCTGCAGCTGTTGTGTTTTCTGAGTGGCAGGCGGGGGGTTGGGGGGGAACTGCGTGCAGCTGGTCTCCCAGCCTCGCCAGAGGCTTGGTCTAGGAGGATTTGCATCCTGTTTTTCAAAGGGACTTCAAGCTGATTTTTATTTTAGTTTTCAAAAATATATAAAAAAGAGTTAAATCTAAAATTAATCTGTTTATTTATAAAACTTTGTTGTCAGTCTCTCTTTGATCTACGTATCTCTAGAGCCTAAAAACACTGCCATAAACGTAGTAGGACCTTAAGTTAAAAAAAATTTGAAATTAGTAGATAAATATATAAATAAATATGTGAATGAAGAGATGAATGAAAGACTAAAACAACATCTAAGTGAGGAAATGTCTTTTTTATTCCTTTTCACATCTCAGACTGGGCCTGAAAGCCAAATAGTATTTAATATATGAATAAATATTTAGGATCTTGAACCTTAGATGTACCCTGAGCTGAAATATAGTCATCTTTTTTTTCCCTTGGAAAAGTGTCCTTTTCATTCCCCAAAGTAAGAAGGAGACAAACAGAAGCAGAAATCCCGGAGAGCCATTACAGCCAGATTGTTCTCACATTCAGCATACGTGGTTTGAGACACCTTTTAGGTATGTTGTTTAAACTCTCAAGTCAGAAGGCTAACCTTCATGGAAAGTTCTAGAAGATGAGTATCTGCTTGAATCCTTCCTATGAAGGGAAGCTCATCATATAAACCAGCCCATTAAAGCATCAGAAAACTACAGTCATTAGAATTTTCTTTTGGATTCTTCCACCAGGTAAGCATTGCTTTGTTATCCCCCGTAAGAGCAAAAGCATCAACTTTATTCTCTCTTAAGTGTAAATGATAAGATTCTTGTCTTTCTGGTTTTTTATTTCTTGTCTCCACTCCTACTCCTTGCCCATCTCTTGTTCAGAGAAAATGTATTTCATGATTCATGTTCTCTGAGCTTAGAATATAATGTGTGGCAATTCATAATAATGTAGAAAAGAACAAAAGAAGAACGTCTACAAACTTCTCACATTTTCTCTCGTGTTATTTCAAATGGATCCTCACCATCACCATAGGAGGAGGTCATTATCAGACCATTTTTAGGATTGGGAAACCGAGGCACAGAGAAGTTAAATACTATAAAAACTAAGACTGAGATTTGAAAGCAGAAATTGCTACCTTGAAAAATATTTTGTCTCATGCAGATACAATGGGTGTTTCTCTGCAAATTTTGAATCGAAATGATTCATTTCCTGTGAATAAAGTAACCTATATTCTCCACTAGTAAGTACTTGTTTCAAAATGAACCAGCCTGGGCGGTTTGTGGCACAGTTATTGAAGGTTTGGGATGGGTCACTCACATATGCAGAGGTCGCTGAGAAGTGATAGAAACAAGTGCAGAAGTTGCTTGGAAAGCTCTTTAATCAGATTCCAAAAATGTTGTACAAGTCTGAGAAGTACAGAACATTCAGACAAACAAGTCCTCTCCCAAGGGCATTGAATAAGATGAGGTCATCACCACTGCCACAGTCCCCAGCAGCCTGAGCCCAGAGTCTGAAGGATTCAGCATTAACAAGGCAGGTATATCACAAGTATTACATGACCTATTTGCCTGTTATATATAAACTTCCAGACTGCTACAAATAATTTTTAGTATTTTACCTTGAAAAACACACATCTGAGAAAAGCATTAAAATAAAGAGAAATGAATCAGGTTATCAAAGAGGGAACATAATTATTTCAGAAACAATGAGGTTCAGTTGGGTTCTGCAGCGTGCATCACATTTAACTCTGAGCTCCCTGACACCTAAGACAGAATTACTGAACAGGAAGTGAAGTATGCCTGAGTCTAGAACACAGGCTGTTGCCATGCGACATTTCCTTGTCTCCTGACACACATAAGACAAAGAGCAACAGTGTCTTCAATGTAGGTCATTCTAGACTGAGCTGAAAACTACACATTGAACCCCTTGGGAATCTCTTACAAGGGCTAACACTGACAGTATCCATCTGTGAGGAAAACTTCTGTATGTGACCTAATAGAAATTTATTATTCAGTGAATTAATCAACAAGTATTTATTGAACCTCAGCTAAGTGCCAGGAAAACTCCTTTCTTTTTACAGAACACAGTCAATATAAGGTATGCTTGTTTATCTCCCAAAGGATGCGTATAAATCAGGGGTTTTCAAAGCATTTTCAGAGAATTCCTTTCGAGGCATGTACTGTATATCCACCCAGAAACTCAAGTGTGATGCAACAGCGAAGACAGAGAAGTGAGAATTCTAGTATTCTCACATCATAGATAGAAGTCAATAAATAAGAATGATTCAAAGTTCAAGCGCTGACGTCAAAGGACTTTAACTCTAATCTCAAACCTCTTATCTATGTCTGTGCCTTTGACCATTAAACGAACATGGTTCCAGACCCCAATTCCTCTTAGGTATAGCAGGAAAGATAATTCGTTAGGGCACTGTAAGGATCAAATATAGTAAGGAAACAATGCTTGGCACAAAGTAAGTGTTCAATATGTACTGGCTAGAATTGTGTTACAGATGAAGAAAATGGATTTCAGGAATTTAGAAAGGCAGAATTATTATCTAATACGCAGCTAGCAAATGGTAGAAGCTGGATTCACGTCCACACAACATAACACAAAATCCTGTGATCCCTACCAGTATACAGTTAAAGACAAGGTCGCGAAAAACCTGAGTCAGATATCAAAGTCTCCCGAATGACAGGCTAAAAAATTGAGCTTAGCAGTATTACTCATTGAGGATTTTGAGGGTCATATTCATGAAATTGCCAAAATGTTACAGGATTACTGATATTATGGCAACATGAAGAACTTGTGAAAGGACAGCTGAAATTAACAGAGGTTTAAGATTTATTTCAATTTGTATTTCAGTTTTTAATAAAAATGGAAAAAAACTTGCCCTTGGAGCTCATAAAGGGGCATCATCATTGAAAGATTAATTTCAGTGGACCCAGGACAAGAAATTGGGCCCCAGAATCTGTCATTCTCCAGTGTGGGGACATCCATGGAGACTGGAGTGTAGGGACTAACGTGTTGTGCCAGCCTTGTGTATGGAGGTGGAAAGCACGTGGGCCTCTAGTGATTCTCAACCACATAGGATCTGTTTCTTAGCTGTTTTGGGGTCTCACTTCGATCATCTGTAAAATAGGAATAGTAAATATAACTACATCATGAAATAAATGTGGGTTTTCAAAACAGTTAATATGTGAACTCTGCCTAGCACAGAGTATGTGGCCAATAAATCTCAGCTGCTGTTTTGATTAAAATCAGCTTTATGACATTGAGAGAGCTACATACGCTCTTTGCATTTCAGTTTCCACATCTGTCAAAATGGAAACCACCCTTTATTTACTCAGTTCTGCCAACTGTTTTTTTCACAATATTAAGTTGTATAGCTAGTATGAAACTTATATTTCATGAGTATATTCAGCATATAGCTTGTTTCCCTAAAAAAAAAAACCCTATCATTAAACTATTGTGCATCTTACGATAAGTGACATCTTACCATCCTAGACACAGAGATGCCCGTCTTGCATGGGCACCAAGTGGGCGAGGACGGAACACCCACCCCAGGCCCACAGGAAGTATCAGCTTCCCTTTTTTCGTTTCTTTTCTCACTTTGGTTCCAGAACTTCTTGCTTCCATTCCACTGATGGATGTGCATTTACATACATCTTTATCCTTCTTCAAAAGCAAGGACTCATTTGTCTGTCCCTTCAGAATCAAAGATACCCTCCTTCTTCCCCCACATCCTGTATTTTAGGACATTAGTTCTGAGGGGCTGATACTTTCTACTTCCTGAAACAGTGTAGCAGCACAGAGGTTCCCAGCCCAGGTTTCTGAATTAGATGCAGCTTTAACACTTTCACATCTAAACTGATGAGAACAACTTTAAGAGCTGTTTGAAAATTAAGCAAGATACTAAACGCGTCATGGGGACTCTATAAGCTCCCACCAAACCATAGCTATTATTGTTTATCCGACAGCAACCTTGAGTTCTCTGCTATCTAACTATGACCAGCAAAAGGAGGAGCATACAATTTTCTTTATAAAATATATTTTTCATTCCAAAATCACTAATTATTTAATATCATCTGTTTAAATTATCTCAAAAGAGCATACACTTCAATCCACAAATGGTCATATTCTAAAGTTAGGGCTACCTCTGTCCCCAAACTATCTAGTTTTAAAAATAAAAGCTCATTTTAATGAAACATAAATACAATATATCCCCCAAATGAAACATATATTAAACACTATCTCAGTGATGAAACCTATTAATAGTCCAGAATGCCTTCTGTTGACACAATTGTGCAAAATATGGGCAGGACATAGGAAAACTAAGACGATTCAATGCTAAAGGTATTTCTGAAATAAAATTGATTTAAACACAGTACAAGGTACAAAACAAGTAAGTCCTACAGAATAGGAAACCAATGCATTCTTCAGTCCTTATAGGAATCCAGGAAAAGAACCTGGATGTACCTGCAGTGTGCACCTCGACTGTAAGATTTATCCTAATTATTAACTTTTGAAGAGGTAGGGAAGAGGCTACAGAACTGACTGGAGCCATGAGTCACCACATACAAAAGTCAACGCTTATCCCAACCCCAAAATTTCATGGAATTCTCCCTTTGATCTATCCATCTTAAACTATTTTTTTTTTTTGAGACAGAGCCTCAAGCTGTCACCCTGGAGAGAGTGCCGTGGCATCACATCTCACAGCAACCTCCAATT
>CAUYRH010013865.1:0-90601 GCA_963574655.1 Perodicticus potto
ACTCACTTGAGCCCAGGAATTGGAGGTGGGGTGGAGTTGTAATGCCACGCAACCCTATCCCGGGGGACAGCTTGAGGTTGTGTCTCATAAAAAAAAAAAAAAAAAAATTAGAAATAAATTGGGAGAGTATCACTAGAAAAATGAAGAAATGAGATAATATATGTGTGCTCATATTCATACACATAGATTCTATCTATACACTAAACAGTAATGTCTAGATTTATATATGGCATAAATAATGCATCCTTAAAAGTTATTGCCAAAGAAAAAAGGAAAATTCAAGCAATCTGTAGTATAACACCATTTATAGAAATTAAAAACACAAAATTGTCTCATGCATTTTAAAGTAATTTTTGAATTTGAATTGGTAAGACATACATTTGCTAAAATGATTGTCCATAAATAGGAAAAGAAATAAAAGTTGGGATGAATAAATGATGGAGAAAACCCTAAGATATCAAGTGTGAAATATGATCATATCAGTTGTGTACCCATAATCCCAAAGACTAACTAAAACTAAAAGCAAAATCACAACCAAGGCTAAAGTAAAAAGCCTAAGAACTGAGGAGGTCTGTAAAAAAAATAATAATTAACTCAATCCATAATCTTAGAGAAGGACCTAATTAATTTTTAACATTCTTTTGAATAAGTGTTAATAAAAAAACAAATATTAAAGAATGGAATCACAAAGACTAAGCATATATGAAGATCAGCTACATTTTTAGTAAGTACAATACTATAATATAATTCTGATGCTAACTACCCAGAGTTAGCACAGATGCCATAGTTTTAAAAGCCCAGTTATCCACAAAGCTGCCATTAAAACAGCCACAAGTTTGGGTGTCCCTAGGCCATTTACACTTCTGACCAAATGTTATAAATTCAGGTGTCCCATAACTACACTATATTTGATAATTTGCTAGATGACTCCCAGAATCCAGAAAAACACTATACTTTACATATCTATCTATCCATCCATCTGTGTATCTACCTACCTACATTTAAAACAGATGCAGAGCAGGACCAGCTAAATGTAGAAACACACAGGTCACAGACAAGGAGCTCCCATGTCCTTTACCCATGAGTCAAGATGCATTATCCTCCTGGCCAATATTGTGTTCACCAACCTGAAAGCTTGGTTTCTGGAGTTTTTATTAGGGTTTCATTACCCAACATGATTAATTGAATCATTAGTTGTGTAATTGCATTTAGCCTCTAGACCCACTCCCTTCTCCAAAGGTTGGGAGGTTGAGCTATACCATTTGGCTCAAAGCTCTAAACTTTTAATCGCGTTTCATCTTTGTGATGTGACCAGCACTATCCTGAGTCTTCTTAGCATAAACTCAGGGATACTGCTAAGCCACATACTAGATATCAAGGACACTCTCCAGCACTTGGGAAATTCCAAGGTTTTAGAAGCTATCAAAATATAGCATCATATGTATTATGCTATAAATATAGGCAATTGATAGTAGTTTCTAAGCAGAACAGTGGTATGATTAGTACATGTCTTTAGCAGGATATTGGTAGGAGTATGGAAGATGGATTAGACTGGGAGATTAGTGTAGTACCTCCAAGAGAGTAGAATATCATTATAACTGAAGTGAGATAAAAGGCACTATAAAGCATCACCAAAAGGAGAGGCCAAATAAGAGCCATTTAAGAAACATCAGAGATTTAAGAGATGCATAACTTTAAAGGTGCTCCTGAGATTTGTAGCTTATGGATTTTACATACAAATATGTATCAATATGTAGGTTTGTTCTGAAAACAGATTTATGCATAGGTCAGAGAAAAATATTTTACAAGTATTTGGCAAATTTGGAAAATCTTTCATTAGAGATTTTAAAAATAACTTGGATGGAGTTTGGAATTAACTTGTCAGAAGAGTTGTACTTTTGCCATAGGATGAGACACACTTGACAATACATATGAGAATGAGTTTCTTTTCCTCTCTAGTTGATTAGGACAGTGCTGTAGAAGCCTCCTCTTGGCATTTAGGTATTGTCTTCTGACTGCTTTGAATTCTCACCATTGCCAGCTTCTGCAGAGGGGCAGGTTTTATGGGTAAAGGAGATAATATAAATAATAAACTTAATATAAAAAACCAATGGGAGCATGATATGGTTCCTTTAGAACAGGACCATGATGTTATTTTTAGCTGTTTATAGATATGAAAGTATTCTACAGGAAAGATGATGGTGTTGCCCCTTAGAATTCTGTTAACCACAGCACCAACTTTGCATCGCAGAGAAGGTAAAGATGGGATTCTTCCTTACTAAGAGGAAAAGCTAGGATTGGAATTATTTTTGAGGAAAAATTTGAGCCTGGGAAGGAAATTTTTCTACTTTAAAAGTGTTAAGAACATAGAATTGGCACCCATAGCACAGTGGTTACGATGCCAGCCACATACACAGAAGTTGGCAGGTTTGAACTCCACCTGGGCCAGCTAACCAACAATGACAACTGCAAAAACAACAACAACAAAATAGCCAGGCATTGTGGCTGTCACCTTTAGGTAGTCCCAGCTACTTGGGAGGCTGAGGCAAGAGACTTGCTTAAGCCCAAAAGTTGAAGGTTGCCGTGAGCTGTGACACCATGGCTCTCTACCAAGGGCAACATAATGAGACTCTGTCTCAAAAAAAAGAAAAAGGTATTAAGAACATAAATAACACCCTTAGCATATAACAGCTGCAAACCCCCATGCTGAGAATTAATATGCCTTATGCAGCTTTGTAGCAAAAATATGTGTTTGTTAAAGATCAGTCCACAAACAGAGGTGGTCCAAGAGTAAGACAGGTGCCAAAAGTCATAGAAAAAAATCCAGATAAGATTTTCTTCAGCAGTAAATGAATGGAAAATTGGTGGTAATGGAGGGGATACCTAGCATCAATATGCTTAAAAGTACTTTGTTACGCTTGCACTTTTACCTGCTCATTCCATAAAAGTGAGTAATAAGTGAAATCAATGTTCTGTGCTCACTTCATTTCACTGTATCTGAAAGTGAAAAAGAGATTATATAATAGTAGCATTTTAACTGTAAAATCAATAGTTTAAAAATTCATTTATATATAGAGAGAGTCTTGTACCACAGAACATATTTTTAGATGTCTTTTTCAAGGCTTTGTTCCTGAGATTTAAGCTACATTGTAGGAAACAAAGATTCTAACGTAGAGGCTGTAATTCAATATTCCCCTCTGGAGATGTCTTCCAAGATACAGGCAATAAGATAATAACCTAATATTTCCTTGTGTGTGTCTTCCTACCTTTTAAATTTGAGCCTTGATAATTCTGTTCTACTGTATTGATTACCCATTCTTTTAAAACATTCTTTTCTAGAATTTATAACCACAAATTTTACCAATGTAGAAAAAATGAAATTTTCAGTTCAATGTTGGGTGTGATAATATTATGCCTATCCGAAGTCATTTTTCATTATTTATACTATGTTTTGGTAGCATTCATTGTTGCTACTACCCAATCATATTTTATATTTATATTTTTATGTTAACTAAAGTAGACACAAATAAAAGAAACTGAAACTTTTTTCATGGTCTCATGTGTCCCTACATTTTATAAAAGTCTATATACTTAAGTGGTTGCTCATTTTGAGTGAAGTCCATGCACATTTATAATATACTTATTGGTATAGGGTACAAGTATTTTCATATGTTTAGAAATTTAATATTTGATCATCATCACTAAACTTGTACATTAAAGTTAATTAACACTTTATGAATCATGGTGGTAGACTTCTTATGTAGAAGCAAAATTGTGAAAGTTTGTTTTAACTTTCTGAATATGAAAGGTCATTGTAACTGTTTCTGCATACTTATTTCACTTCACTGCTTTACTACTTGATACAAGTTTCTTGGTGTTAATTATACACCTCGTGTATATTAGCATGTATTTATGCTTTATTCACTGTTCCTAATGGCCTTTTCATCTGGTAAAATCCTATCATAGTCTTTAGGTAAAACATACCTATTTGTTGTAGGTTTCACTAGCCCTGTATTCTAATTTCATATGATTAGTGAAGCTACTGTGTACATATGACATCAAAGGAAGGAAAAGAAATTAGCACACTCTGATCTATTCAGTAAACGATTGTATGAAGTGTACATAGTCTCTTTCATGTAATGTACTCAAGGTTACCACCATGTAATGTTGTTAGCTAATTTTCCTGTGGTAGCATAGACAGAATGTAGCAGGTCCAAAATGCGAGTGGGTAGAAAACAGCTGGTGTGGACGTGAAGCAAAGGGAACACTGCTGGTAAGATTGCAAACTACTACAAGCTCTATGGAAAGAAATGTAGAGAATCCTCAAAGATCTTCCATTTGATCCTAAAAATCTCATTACTAGGCACCTACCCAGAATGAAAAAAAAAATCATTTTAACATAAGGACATTTGCACTAGAATATTTATTGCAGTTCAATTCACAATTGCCAAGATATGGAATCAACCTAAGTGCCCATCAACCCATGAATGGATTAATAAATTGTGGAATACTATTCAGCCACAAAAAGGTGGAGACTTTACACGTTTTGTATTAACCTAGATGGAGTTGAAGTATATTCTTCTTAGTAAATATCACAAGAATGGAAAGGCAAGTATCCAATGTACTCAATATTAATATGAAACTAATAGATAAACAACTACATGCCTACACAAGAGAAAAACACAATTATATTCAGGTGGGGGGACGGAAAGGAGAAGAGGGAGGAGGATTGGCAAGCAATCACCTAATGTGCACAATATGAGAGTATACAGTACACTCCCTGGGTAAAGGCCTGCACTACCACTTGAACTTTACTTTAGAAATACAAGCAATGTAACTTAATCATTTATACTTTACTTTACAAACATAACGATTAGATGATGATTAGACCTGTGTTTTTCTTATTCTTCCTGCAAGCTAAAGGGTTGTTCTAGAAATGTGACTCCTTTTTTCTCTATAACCTTTGCAACCAGAAAAATAAACTGATTTAGTACTTTCCCAGAATATGGCAGATAACCTCTCCAATATCATCATGTGTAGACCATTTTAGACAGAGCAGATAGAAGTGTGATAAGATTGAGGCTTGAAGTCTTTTGATAAAAATATGAAGGTGGTTTAAAAAGGTCTCTTATCTTTCCTTTTTTTCTCGGTGTAACAAAGAGAAATTTTATTTAGGAAGAACAAAGAGAAAGTATAGGGCACCTCCAAAGAGAGCTGGAAGTGGGTCCCTCTCATGAAGGAGCAGAGGTGAGAGACCTTTCTTACCTTTCTAACAATATAATCCAGTGCAATTATCGGAGTTTTCTGCACCTCTATTTTGCTTCACTTGGCAGAAAAAATCTCTTAAATAATAAAATACTTTGTTGATTTTCCATCAATGTATCTTGTTTTTATACAAGATATTTGTCTCTCAAATAAACCTTTTAGAGAATAAAATTATGGGCAATACAAGATTCACGAATTTGTATGACTTGGCAAAATATCCTGAAGTATTTGCGTACCATTATTTCCAACAGACTTAAACATTAATTATAACACCAAAATGTACCTGCTCAAACCTTGTGTTATATCCGCTGTCATTTTGTTGTGGTCTTATTAATTTTTAGAATCTCAGAATGTAACACAGTAACTAACAGATAAATGCAATAGAAATGAAGTCAAATAAATAAATGCAATAGAAATTGAAGTCAAATAAATCATTATGTTGAAATGAAGGATAAATTTTACATCTCTCATTTGTTAAGTAAATAAAGAAACTATATCTAATATAATAGTGTTCTTTACATGTCAAGGTAATCTTTCAGGAAGATGTATTTGAACATTCTTCACAATACTAGTAAGGATGAACTAAGCCTTATATATTCATTCCCTTGCACTGCTTCTGGCTAGTTGCAATTATTTATGAAACATCTGGGTAGAATAAGGTGTACATTGCAAAGCCAGGGAACAGACTGTCTTTGTATGACACTTGTCATCTCATCTGGGGAATGAAAACCTGACCCTGGCGTCATTAACACCAAGCTCTAATGAGCTGAAATAATGGGCCCAGAATGTGTAGCAGTAGGTAACAAATTAATTTAATTGGGCCATTTCTTGTTTTTATTTTTTTAGGACTGATTCTTATGAGTGTGATATTCAGGTACATATAATTTCTAAGATTTCTAACACAATATATTTTCATGTTCTGGTGGTTGGTCATATGAAGTGAACATTACCCTCTCAATCACTTCATTCTCATTCATTTCAAGCTATTGAGTTGCTGCCATCAGTGATATTTTCAGGTAGATATAATCTCATGATAGAGTTTGTAGTTCATCAGGTGCCAATAGATCAAGAAAAAAACAAACTTATTTGGGTAAAATAATTAACTTGAGAACACAAGATACAGCATAATATTTTGGCCTTTTTTAAAGTGCTTCTAAGCAATATAAAATCCCAAAACCATTTGATCCAAACATTATCTTACCTCACTCAAGCAATTTGTTTTATACATATCAACAAACCAGCACAGGGACACCAAGCATTTGGGAGAAATTGGCCAGTGGCCTGTGTTTGTACATTTTGTAGAAATACTAGCTGTGCCCATTTGTTTATATATTATTTCTTGCTGATTTCACACTGTAAAGGAAAGTTCAGTAGTTGCATCACGGACCTAAAGTTTAAAATATTTGGCAATAAGGATAAAGTTAAAGTTTAAAATATTTACCATCTGTCCATTTGCAGAACAAGCTTATTAAATGCTTGGCTGGTCAATTAATACATTTTAACTGGCCCAAATTATAACTTCCATCAGGTTGACTTATTTTGCCCCTGTAATCAGAAGTCAGTAGATATGTAGTTCCAGAAACTCAGTGCCATCTCGATGCTTCTCGGACCGGTGATCATTTTATATTTTCAGCCTTAATTTCCTTATTAATAAATATCTTATATTGGATTAGATGGTCTCTAAAATTTATTCTATATTCTAACATTATAACTTTAGTTTTTTTAAATTAAAATTGTCCTAGAATTTATTGATCTCCCCAAACTGTCATCATCTGACGATCCAACTTCTTCATTTTAGAAAGAGAATTTGACATCACCACTAAAACCCAATGGATAGAACACAACTCGAAACACAAAGGTAGCATGTCTGAACTGCATTGTGATAACCAAAAGAGCAACTTGAATGCATTAAATAAAATCTGACATGATGATGGAACAGTATGACACACTACGAAGTCCTGCTAAACTCAAAGCTCATTTGTTATTATTCACATTGTGTACATGCAACTCATATTCCTCAGTGATGTCTGTGAATAGTCCATCTTATCTTCATTTCCTATATATTATCCAAATTTCCCCTTATTCTCCACAATAAAGATACATCTTTCTTTCAATTATGTTGTTATAAAATTGCAATATTCCATGCCAATTCTCATAATATGCTAAGGCTGGCATTTAGTGAAGCCATGGAAATTGTACACCTCTCACATAGACAGACGCTAGTTAAGGCTAACTAGAGGCATCTAGCTCTTATTTACTTCTCTAAGATACTAATGGGAATTACATGTTTTCCTTTTTATTTCTTATGTCCCTTAATAGTGGAATTATATTTTAATGGAGATGAGGTTATGGGAATGCAAGAGTGAATAAAGAAGAACACTTAGAACTATTATCTAATTTTAATTGTTTCATAAACTTAAAAGAATTCTCAAGGGGACTTGAATCTGGTTACCCTATGTATGATTTTTACTAATAGTAGGAACAAAGACTTTCAAAAAATTTTTGACTATTACTTGGAAATTCGACCACTGCAATTCATTTTGCAATATTATCATCATACACCATATTTTCATTTAGGAAAAATGAAAAAGTACATAAATGGTCTTATTTTTGCTTAGATATCCTCTTCTTCCTAACCTTGTATCTTTGTATGACCAAGTGTTAGAGATGTATCTCTGTAATGATGCCAGAAGACCAATTAAAAGCACTCAAAATTTAGGACAATCTTTCCAAACTATTAGCGATTTTGAACTGTAGAACACACCTAGTTTCCAATTGTGTGTATCAGTCATAAATTATCATTGTTAATGTGGTGGTGGGATAATATGAACATTAAAATAAAAAAAGAAACTTTAGGCAGAGGAAGTAAATACATGTATTTTATTATTCTTCATTACATTATTCCCCCACCCCCAACCCTCAGTAGTAAGACAGAATTGATTTATAGAAAAGAATACAGAAAACACTAAAGCTCCTGGTAAAGGGAGAGCAGTCAAGTGGGGAGAGAGAAGATCTCTAGGCAGAGGAAGTAAAGCAATATGGCTAAAGTTTAAGTTTGGTTTGTTGAATTACTGTTTTTTGGCATCCTAAACTTTCAGGCTCAATGTAATTAAAAGAATTAAAGTGCAATCTGCCTCAAAGAGTATGCTATAACAATAAATACATCCAAGTACACATATTTATGATAACATGGTAACATCTCTGCTCATAGGAATTTAATTTTAAATGACATGCATAAGTGGAAAAATTATAACAGTTAAAATCTACTTTATTAAATGAGTAATTTCTTTGACCATTTGTTATTGAAATCCATCAATTAAATTGATTTATTTTCCCCATGAATAGCCCAGGTTTTAGGAAGTTTAGAAAGACCCCTAAGCCAGAGGCTCCGCTTTTCTAGAATTTTCAGTAAAAGTTTATAAGAAATGTATGATCCTGATACTTGTATCCCAGATGCTGTTTGACAGCATAGACTGAGGCTGTAAGCAATAGCAGTAAAATACAGGTAATAACAAAAAGCACCAGCAAAAAGTCTGTATAAGCAGCTGTTCACAGACAAATGACAAGGAGATAGATGAGACTTGGAATTCTAAAGCAAGGACTAATCCATAGGGCAACAGAGGATTCACGAGCCATATAAATTCCAAAGATACCAACGTAAAACTAAAGATCAGGAAGAGAAATGGGAATAAAATGACAAATAAAAAAAATTAGGTAAAGTAAAAGATCTGAAGAAGAACAAGTTTGATTAAATATTTAATGACTCATTTCATAGTTATATTATTTAAACTTGCGAAATGTTTCAAGATAGCTCATGCAGAGAGTGATATGAAATTTAAATTCTCTAAATGAAAATGTCTGTTGGCCTCTCTTAGGTCTTAGGCTCATTGCATTACTAACAATTTAATTCCCATTTTATTAAAAAAATAAATGTAGTTCCTTATAGGAAAGTTACGAGGATATTATCAAAAGAAGGAAAGAACTGAAGGTTGCTAGAAGAAGATATAGAAACTTTACTGTAATTTGACCTTAACATAACAGACTACCATAATTGAAATTTTCTTTAACCCTTAAACTGCTTTGTAATACAGCCTCATATCATACCTGAAACGTTCTAAGAACAAAAGAAAGCCATTTCTGGCTCGGCGCCTGTGGCTCATCGGCTAAGGTGCCAGCCACATACACCTGAGTTGGCCGGTTCGAATCCAGCCCGGGTCCACCAAACAACAATGACAGCTGCAACCAAGAAATGGCCAAGCGTTGTGGCGGGCGCCTGTAGTCCCAGCTACTTGGGAGGCGGAGGCAAGAGACTTGCTTGAGCCCAGGAATTGGAGGTTGCTGTGAGCTGTGATGCCACAGCACTCTATCCAGGGTGACGGCTTGAGGCTCTGTCTCAAAAAAAAAAAAAAAAAAAAGAAAGAAAGAAAGCCATTTCTGCATACCCATATCTGAAAGAATAAATTCATAGCTCTGGTTTTCTACAAAGATTAATTAGAAAAACAATAGAAAACAATGTCAAATTTCATTGAGACCATCAGAATGACTATTTTTCTGATATGCCATGATCCTGGGCAGTAAATATATATAATTTTTGCTTTCCTCTTCTCCACTATATTCTGTCTTTAAAATCTAAATGGACCCTTCTTGATGTTGAAGGTGAGATGCTGAGCAAGGTGTCATCTCTGATTCATTTTTATTTAAGATAATTGTATGGTGCCCCACAGGAAGTAACATGCTGCTGTGCAGGGCTGTGGATGAGGAAGTGAGGAAGGGTCTGAAGGAAGCCTGTTCTCTCTGTATGTCACCCCTGTGTGCATTAAACACGGAGACTTCTGATAGGGCACCCATCCATTTGAGGATGCATAAAAACCTGGAAAAATATTTCAATTTGTCAATTTTTGGTCCTAGAGGCCATTTCCTATCTGTCTCCACAGTAATGTTTCTAGACCAAGTGTAGGCAATTATCACGAGGCATCAATCTCTTAAACTATAGGATTGTGTGTATATATGTGCATGTGTGTGTATCGTGTATGTTTGGGAAGTAAAGCAAATTAGTGGTTCAATATTCTAGTAAGACGGCCTATTCTTTACACACAAGTTGAAATTTTCTAGATGAAAATTTATGCTTTATGCCACTGCCCAACTAACAATTTCATTCCCATTTCATTAAAAAAATTAAATGTAGCTCCTTATGGCAAAGTTGGGATGAGACTTTCAAAAGAAGGAAAGAACCAAAGGTGGCCAGAAGAAGAAATGCAAAAGATACAGTGATTTGAGGTTAAGATAACAGGCTACCATATTTATTTATTAAATTAATATGAAAGGTTTATATAAATGAATAGGAAAATTTAGATTCTATGAGAATGACACATAACAATATATTTCCATTTTAGCTTGCTTGGTTTATCTAGAAACAAACAATTTTGACAAATATATTAACAAAAGAAGCTTCATTAAATATGCAATGTATTTCACAGTAAGACTACTACTTTTATCCTCAATTATGTTCATTATTTAATAAAAAGTTAATAATTTCTCTTGCCTTTACAAATATAAGCTGCTTTAGTATCACTGTCTTTTACTGCTTAGTGCCTTTTAATACACTTTCTTATTTCAGTGAATACTAAAAGGTACAAATTAGCAAGGCTGCTTACTTTCCCCTCACTGGCTCTTGTTTAGACAAGGTAACTCCATGATCCCCTAATACTCTGAGTCATATGTGGAGAAAGCTTATTATGCCAATTTTACTGTTATTTTGCATATTAGAATAATCTCCACAAATAAAAAGAACAAAAGTGTTAATGTAATTAAATTCTTAATTTCAAGTCCAAATATTTCCTTTTCTCTCTAGTAAATCCTGCTTACCAAGTATGTAGTGAATACAGAAAGAAATAACCCTCTCTATTCTAGGCTTATGTAGGGTCTTACTCAGTCTTTTTTACTTTGATAATCAAAATATGACAATAGATAAGAATGATAATCCCTACATTTTCATAACTGGGTTGGCTTATTAATTAATAATTTTGTAACATTTGCAAATATGATAAAAGAATAAGAATTATAGAACAAAAGACATTCTAAAATGACAAATACACATTTACAGGCACATGCACACACAAATACTTATTACCTATTATTGACATATTTGCTGTGTGGTCTGATATCATTTTAATGGTGAAATTAAAAGAATAGTTTGCTCCTTTCAGGGGTTCATTAGTGTTCAAGGTTGGATTCTCTTTAATCTAAAATTCTAGAGATTCTAATCTGGGTGCTTCTGTGTCAGGGTGGCAGTTTGCCCTCAGTTCTCGGTGTGCTCTTGGCTGAAGAACGTCCTGGTTCCATTATCTTGGTTCTCTGGATCCTTAGGAAAGAAAAAGAATCACCAGCAGGGCCATTAAAATGGAGTGACCATAGAAACAATCTCATAAAAGAAGATGCTCATTATAAAATGGAATGAGTCTGTTTCCAGAAACCAGAGAGACAGATTGCCTGGCTCACGCTCTTACTCCCTGACTCTCTCGGGTTGTTTTCTTTCATTCTTCTAGTCTGAGGGAGAGCTCCTGGGAGGTGTAGGATGTTACTAAAATGGTCAACAGGTGTCATTAATTCAATCTGCTTATTTGAGGTCCCTCTCTGAAACCCACCTGGAGGAAGTGAGAGGGATTTCCAGATTGATAAAGTATTTTCTCCTCTTTGCCGGAGATAGAATTAACCACGTGGCAACACAAAACCAAGTGGGGCAATTGGTCAAGACAGCACCAAAGCAGGGCACCGTGCTTGTTCGTAGGACACCCAAAGAGCTTATCTATCTAACACTCTCAGGTTCTGTAGTAAATTGTCTGCCCTGACTTCTCTGAGGTTATTAGATTGTTATTTTTAATACTTAAAGTGAATTGCTAAGAAATTTTTAGTCTCTTTTATTCACCTGTTAAGCAAATTTTGCTATTTATTATCTTTAGGCTCTTGGACTCTTTTTCTGATAGTGAACTATTTTTAACATAGAAAGTATTTTAAACCAAATTTACATAAAACTTGTAAAGTTTCAATCTTTTTATGGCTGCATAATATTCCATGGTACACATATACCACAATTGTCTTAACACAACAAGTAATTAAGTGAGGCGAAGGCTATGTTAACCAGTTTGATTTTAGCATTCCAAATTGTATATAAAATCAGCACATTAATGTACACAGTTATTATTTAATAAAAAAAGTAAATAAAAAAACACAAAAACAAATTTACAAATAAGAATTAGAATGTGTTTTAAATTCAAGCAAAACCCAAATCATTTTAGCAAAGGGGAGGCTAAAATGATTCATGTGATCATAGACTATTATGAACTCATGTTTAGCTTACTATGGTTACTTATAAAAATACTTATTATATACATGTATGTGTTTGTTTATACATGAGTTAACACAATGTGTTATTTTGGGTGGACCTAAAAAAATGGCCCAATAGTAATGAGCTCAGATTTCTTTGTTTCTAGTACCACCTTCCAATAAATGAAACCAGAACTCCTTGGAGACATGGCTAGTTCTAGCACTTGGGAGGAAATACACAAGATTAGCATGGAGAATCTTATCATGTCAGAAAATAAGAAGCACTCTAAACACACATGCACAAACACACATTGACTGTATGTCAAAGGCACATTGGAGCCAACTGATGAAGCTCCTCTTTGTCAAAACTGCGAGGAAGGAAGTAGTTTCAAAATATAATTGAAACTATAAGTGCCAATGAATCCATGCTGATATAAATATATGACTGAATAAATAAATAAATGTAAAGAAGACACAAATCAGCCATTCATAAGGACCCTAAATGATTTATATACATACTCAGTGTGATGGTTAATTTAATCTGCCACCTTAACTAAGCTAAGGGAGATCCAGAGAGCTACATAATTATTCCCCTCAGTGTGTCTGTGAGAGTGTTTCTGAAAAATAATAGCATTTGAATCAGTAGATTTAGTAAAAAAGATCCACCCTCAGAAATGTGAATGAAAATCATCCAATTTGCTGAGGAAGTGGGGTAGAAAAAAAGGAGGAAGACGGCAAATTCTCTCTATTTTGAGTTAGTACCTTATCTTCTCTTGCCCTGGGATATTGGCACTTGGATTCTTGGTCCTCTGGACTTCAGTCATGACTTAACACCAGCACTCCATACACCCCCGTTCTCTCTCTCTCTCTCTCTCTCTCTCACACACACACACACACACACAGGCCTTTGGACTTAGACTAACTTATGCCACCAACTCTTCTGGTTCTCTGCATACAGATGACGTCTATGCCTTTAGAAGCATGTGAGCCAATTCTCATAATAAATTTCCTCACCCTGATTGAAGTTTTGTTTGGTTTAGGTTCTGTTTCTCTGGAGAACCCCTAACTAATACACTTTCTGCTTAGGTAGGAGGATACAGGTCACCACTTCTTAGGTATGAGCTATGCATAGAAACTGCCTTTCAAAGAATAACAGTATCAAGTGGGACACACAAAGAGCAACTTTGCAGTGGAGAGACCTGGCAAACACTACCTCAGCCGAGTGACTAGGGTCAGCATGAAACGAGAAATCACATTGGTTGTATGCACCCTTGATACAATGTGATGAAATGGCATTTATCTCTGGGCCAAAAATCCACAACTCCAATTTTCTTATGAGAAAATAATCAAAAAAATTCCAGCAAGCACATCACATAAAACTAATCTGCAATTGAAATTTTAATGTTGTAAAGAATGCAGTTTTAGAAACTGTCACTGCCAAAAGCGGTCTAAATAACATGACTACTAAATAAAATGTGAGGTCCTAGAGAGGAACCTAGAACAGGAAAAAAAAGATCTCAGGTAAAAACTAAATAATCTACACAAATTATGAACTTTAGTTCATGATAATGTACCATTAGCTCACTAATTGTGACATATGTACCATACTAATATAAGGTCATAATTACATAGGAAACTGGATGCTGAGTATATAAGAACTCCTTGCACTTTCTTTTCAATTTTTCTTTAAATCCAAAATGAGAATAATGTCTATTTAAAACAAACAAATAGCAATAAAGAAAATCAACCAAGCAAATAATTTCCCCAAGCCTCCACCCTATAATGCATTCCCTTACCCTAGTTTTTGTGTAGCATGTTATATATCACATGGAGCATCTAACAATTTCCTTAGTGAGCAAAAAAGGTAAAAACCTCAAAAGCACCAATAATGCATGCCAGTTATATATAGAAAATGATTGAAAAGTTGTACTATTTGAATATTTATTATCATTGTCATATATGGCTTGATTTTTGTTATGATTGTCTTTAAAAGGATACACAAAATTTGACAAATGGACTTGGCTCATATAAGTTAGTACAAGTTGGCTCCAATATGCCAATATGCCTCTGCTTGAAAGTATCTATGTGTTTGCACATGTACCTGACACTTCATTAAGCCACTGCTATTTTTTTTTTTTTATGGGTTTTTTGGCCGGGGCTGGGTTTGAACCCGCCACCTCCAGCATACGGTGCCGATGCTCTACTCCTTTGAGCCACAGGTTCTGCCTGTCACTGCTATTTTTTAAGTAAACAACAAAATACTGTGATATAAAATTGTAAGTAGTTTTAGAGGTTTAAATTCCTTTTTAAGAAAGCTTATAATCATTAACAAATTTAATTCCAAAAGCAATTACCAAGCATTACCCTTTGTCAGGTGCTGCCTAGTTGCAAACGAAAGCCAGAAGAGAACTAATTTGCTTCCTTTGCCTCAAATAATTTACTTCTTCAAAAGGGGAGTTTTAAAAAGGGAGACAGACACAAAATGGGGGCCAGTGCTATAGAGGAGGAACACAAACAGCTTCAAGCTTTGTAAATCATATAAAATTGAGCAGACAAGCAGTCATGACTCAATAAAACACATGTTAACACCATTCAGGATATACATCTGTAGAGAAAAATCCCCAAATGGGAATAAATGATTTCAGTTATTTGATTTTAGCATACCCAGCCTTATATTTTATTCTTTTCTTATTCTTTCTTCTTTATTCTCTTCTCATTATGCTACTTAATCCTTATTCTTTATTCTTTTCTCATTATGCTACTTATTTCCTTTGCTTCTATACTCCCTGATGCTCTGGTAATCCACAGTGTACCAGCAAATTCCACCCTCATTTACCTGACCACTGGCACAATCACGTGAATCTTATTAAAAGATCAAACAAAATTTCTATAGTTCTATGATCAGCCTACACAAAAATATCTACCCAAGGAAGATTCTCATTACTTTGTTATCTTAGTTTCTCTTTCAGGTCCTATTGTGGTCTATTTAAAAATGTGTTGTTAATCTTTTCATCATAAGTCCAGAAAATTTGGAAAGTATCCTAATGAAACTATAGTGTGCTTAAGCAGGTGTACTTACATGGAAATCAACACAAAATTGCTGGAAAGGGAGACACATAGAGAAATCTTTTAACAGAAGGGTAAGCAACAGCTGCCTATTGAAACAATAGTATACAAGGTCTAACAATTAAGTTCATGAACTCATCCTAGAAAAGGTGCCACATACCTCATTGCTGACTAAATATTACTGTGGTCACCTTCAAGGTACTTGTCTTGGTACAGCCTGGTAACCACATTGATATTCAGCAATGAGGTATGTAGCACTTTTTCTAGGATGAATTTGGGGGCTTAATTATAAGACCTCAGATTCTCAGTCTACCTTTAAGAGGAAGCCTGTTTTTTATCTCTGTGTCAATTCCTCCAGTGCAACAGTCACTGAGTTCAGCTCTACTTGAAGCTAAATTCACTGTTTGGGTCTGAGCCCTCTCTCTAAATACGTCCAGTGCAGTCATTTACACCTTCGTTTAGTGAATGGCATTTTATTTTGCCTTTCGTACCTTGTAAATGAGGGATTGAAATGCAAAATAGCATTTGATAAACCTCTCCCTGATTCCTAAGTTTTTGTAAAATCAAGATCAAACGATTTTAAAATTTTAAAAATATGTATTTAATTGTATACATATTGTTATGGGTTGAATTATGTTTCCCAAAAAGAAGTCATAATTTTCAATCCTTGTCTATATGATCTTATTTGGAATTAGGGTATTTTCTGATGATCAAGTTAAGAGGAGGTCTTTAGAGCAGACATTAATCTAATTGACTGCGTTTTTATAAAAAAGGAGAAATTTGGACAGAGACCAAAAAAAAAATGTAGGAATAATGCCATGTAAAGATGGAGGCAGAGTTTGGGGTGACCAAACTACAAGCCAAGAAGTGCCAAAAATTGCCATCAAATACCAGAAGCTAGAGAAGCTTCCCAAACTGAGAGACTATAGATTTCTGTTGTTTAAGCTGCCAATTTGTGGTACTTTGTTAAAGCATTCTTAGGAAACTAGTGCACATATAGATAAATTATAAATATAACCCAGGATAGCAAATACAAAAATAAATAAGAAATATATTGCAGAAATACTTAAGATAACAAGAAATGTTACTAGAAAATTTGATTCCAAACTTATGTAATGAGGTTCTACACTCTATTGATTTTCTTATTCTTCTGTTCATTCATGCACTCATTTAACTGTGACTGTTTATTAATAATATACCTGCCATATGCCTACTACTAAGTGCTGTGGATACCCTGATGAAATCATAATTGTCAGTGGTTGAATTTGGAGAGATATAAAATGATGCGATGAGAATATATTCAGGTTTGATTCAGACATCCATTAACAATGTTACAGCATCCTAATTTTCAATGGCTTCTCTTTTCCTTCTCAAAAGTGTTCTAGTCTAAGTCATAAATTATATGGTTGCCCTACCCTGAGGTCATAATGTGCAGTTTAGGTCATTTACATAAAATGGGAAGTCAGAGTGGTTTTTAAGAAAGGGGTAAAATGATACAATAATGTATTAAAAGAAATATTCTGTGTGCCATATGGAGAATGCATTAAAGGAGGAAAGGGAGGAAACAGGAAGAACAGAGGCCTATAACGAACATGAAGCCTTGTCACGGGTTCTAAAAGCAGCAGCAGCTTTCCTCTCTGCCTATGGGAGCTAATAAGCTTATTATTAAAACGCAAATTTTAATGAAAAGTAAATTTAAACATATCATAATAGGAATGTTAGGATGCTTTTAGTCACGATATTATGTTATATGAAAACATGATCTTTAGACAAATCTCTGACAGCTCATGCATATATTCCCCATATTGATTTGGTCATTGCTCTCCATTAAAGGGAACTGTTCCTTGTCAATCTAATGCCTGTTAGTGGCTGATTAATTGCCCTTGCTGTAGACACTAACTAATCTGGAGCAGCACCTCCTCATCCTAGGGACTCTTTAGTGGCTCTGAAACCAAAATTGATCTACCCTTTTCGTTGTGACAGTAAAATTTGCCCCAGTTTGCTTTGTTACTTCTTAGACCACCCAGAGACCTTTATCAAAAACTCCTCCTAGACTGCACTTTGTACCTTAGTTATTGGCTTACAATCTACTTTGTGAAACTAAGCCACTGCCCTTCAGCCCTGATGCAAAAGTGAGTTCAGTATCTTCCTTTATCCTGTCTTATTCTGCCCTTTCACCTTGCCCTTTGCTTCTGATTTCTAATCAGATTTCTCTTCACTCAAGTCTCTACAAAACTCTACAGCCAGTATTTTAGCAAATAGGTTTTTTTTGTTGTTGTTTCCCCCTCTACTATGAACTACTTACCTGATGTCAAATAAAGCAAAGGGTGAGAGAATGTGTATCTCTTGTATGTGTGCAAATCTCATGGCCATTCAGCAATAAATTTTAGGAGAAACAGGACCACAAAATGCATTTCTTTAAAAACCCAACAAGATAATTTTCCAAGTTAATAATGAAAGTGGTGAGAAAAAAAAAAAGATGGAATAGTACCCATAGGATCAGAGAAAGTTTCCAAAAAAACAAATGCTGACAGTGAAATCAACTTCAGTAGCCCTTCTATTTAATGTTTACATTTTTCCCTATTTATCTTTCCTAATATACTATCATTTTTTTTAACATGCAACTCTGGATACAGAGTTTGGCATACGGTAGAATCTCAATGGATATGGATGAAATAAAAGACAGGGAGAAATCACAAAGGAAAGAGAATCTCTCATCATGTTCTATTTCTCTGTATTTAGATAACTTCCGTTCTGGAACATTCCTTATAAAACATACTAAAATACAGAGTTATGGCTAGGCTGTTATGAAGCACAGTAGCCATGTCTGTTTTGTGTGGAGTCTGGGCTATGAGGTGGCAGGGCTCCCACAGCCTGGGGAGATGTTCAGAGAATGACCCTGGCTGCTTCTCCTCCTTTAACAACATTCTTTTGTCCTCTGTCAGAAGTCACACAGCCTGTGCATACTTTACTTTTTATCTTACCAGCAAGATGAAAACAGACGGATTTTCCTCCGTATGGTTAGTCTTTACCCCTTGTGTTAAGATTTACATCATTTAGTAACCTTGTGTAGATGCTATATAAACAAAGCTGTTTCTACAGTTCAGTGCCAGCTGCAGTCCTTCTGATCCCATCTTTGTCGTTTCTTGTGTGTTTTACTTCCTCATTCCCCACCATTACCCCTCTGGTTTGTTCTCCTTTTTCACACTGGTTCGCAAAAGTTTTATTTTCCTTTATATATTTATAACTTCTAATACTAGACATGTGAAGACTGTCTGGAAAGTATCCGATCACATAATATAAAAATAGAGACATACATGGATCCCTATGTTCTGGACAGCTCTTAAATACACATATATAGTTAGTAAATAAATGAATATAAGATAAATTAATATGAGAGGAAATACACAAATATTAATTCTCATAAAAAAGTCAAAAGAAAAGATTTAAATTGGATTCGCTTTCTTTTCTCTGATTGAATTCTTAAGGCATAACTTAATCTATAGAGGAAACATTTAGTTACCTGGATTAGACTCATTGTGTTTCATTTACTTAATGAAAAATGTATTTAAACTTTTGACGGAAGACTCAAGTTCTATTTTCTTCTATACAACTAAAAAAATCATTACAAATTTTCATCTAAGTGAGCAATAAAAATAATGAACATAGTTTTAAAATTTTAATATCTTCTAAAAATATAAAGTATTTTTAGACTACATAACACTAAGAAATATAATACCAAAACTAACTAGTCTTCATTGTTCAAAGAGAAAAAAACTAATTTTTTATACATTACACATTTACATGTATACATTATTACATTATACATTTTATATATATATTACAATATATAATATAGCTAAATAAAGGAAGTTTCTTCCAAGTTCTTTGAGGAAAGTGTTTGTGCTACACATTTGAAAGCATGGTCTCTGGCAAGTTTCAACATACACCTTCTTTGAAACTCAATAAAATTTTAAAGATGTTAGATTGAAATCAAGGGAATACCAAGGGTACCTGATAAATATGTGCCAGATCTCTTAATAGGTAGTAGTTTTACAATGTTTTAACCTCCCATATTGAACTACTATCCTCTGATCTTAAGAGTAGCTAACTATTGACAATTACAACAGAAGGAATTATACGTGAAATTATATGTGCAATAAAAGGGAAAGTGTTCTCTTTTAATTAAATCTGCTTTCACATGGAATAGGGCCTCTCCATTTCTTTTATTTTTCATAACATTTCAATTTTATAGTTTATAGGCCAGTTATTTGGTGGGATGTTCCTGAATTTGGGTATGCCTGGTGTTTTCTTATCATTAGATTAAGGTTATGCATTTCAGGCTTAGATTAATTTCAAAATAGTGTTCAGTTCTTCTCAGTACCTTAGGGCCATGATGCCAGTTAATTCGATTATTGCTGATGTTACATTTTTATCTGTTGGTAAAGTAGTATCTGCCATGTTTCTTCTCTGTCCAATTACTATTTTCCCTGCTAAATCTATAATAAATTTAGAAGGAGATAAATGGAATCTACACTTTATTCTGTATCTTATCAAAATTTTACGTACATGTTTTAGTGTCCATTAATAATTATTGGCATAAATTGACTTATGTAAGGATTTATGATGTAGAATTGTGCATGCAAGACTAAAATTGTGTATCCAAAAATAAAATGTGAGAATGTGAGACAATGATAAGTACTGTGAATAATATACAATGGCAATTCTTTTAAAAATGATTTTATGGCAAGAGAAGAGGCAAATTTAAATTTTACTTTTCTGAGCAGGTGATGTATGGCTGAGAATTAAATTAAGAAGTCAATAGACCATCATTTGGAGTGAAGATTTCTAAGTGTAGAGGTCAGAAAGAGCAAAGATTTTATGGAAGGAATATACTGACATCTTCAGCAAGCAGAAAGGTCAGTGGGTGAATTTTAGACATTGAGAAGAAGAATAGAAGAAGTTGTCACTGGACATGTAGGTAAGTCAGATCAGAGGAGGCTTTCTAGGTCTTGGTAATAACTATAAATTTTATGCTAAATGCAATAAAAGGACATAGGAGCAAAGATTATCTCCTATTTTAAGCTATAAAGTAGAAATACAAATTTGTAGTATTGATATGCATGTAAATTAAATAATCAATTATGCCATTATAAGTAATAACACATATGAAAAATTCAAATAAAATGATAAAAAGGTAAAATCATTAGAACAATGATTTTTTAAATCCCTTTCTATTCTAGATGTGACAGAATGTTTGGTCATTTTACTGTTCTTTCTTGAAGTCTCTCCAAAGACATTTGTATTACATATTTGTTAATATAATATGAAGAATGACAAGTTCCCTTATATCCTAATGGCTTTCCTCCTGTCCTGGGTCAGCCAAGGTGAGTCATCTCTCATCCATCATATGCTTCACAAATCTAGGACATAGTTGCCTTACTGCACTTTTGATATTCTCTCTTGTCTGTGATCGCATATTTCACAATTAATTGTAGGTGCATTATCAACCTAAGTGAAATTTTAGAATTTCTGGTCTGGTGCACCATCCCAGGAGAAAAGAAAGCATGTCATAGTGTGCAGATAACTTTTTAATGGTTTCGATTTACCATAGTACAGTCTTTACAACATGTAGCAATTACTGAGCATGACCACAAAATAATGTCCTCTTTCCCCACAGTTCCTCCAGCATAAATCAGACTAGAAAGCCTAGAGTTATCATAACCTAGTGTATAAATTAAATAAAGTCTGGTATTAAATTTCCATAAAATTATATGGTAGAACATAATATTTTGTATATTCAAAAAACTTTCCAAACCAAGGTCAATCTTCTAGGAGTTTGCTCTTTTCTTTTTAACACATAACCTGTGTATTATAAAATAGCAAAAATCACACAGCTCAGCAGGATAATTTTCATTTTTCAAAATGCATCTCAAGAGAAACCATGCAAAGATTTTTCACATCTATGAAAGCCATTTGTTTTTCTAATTAGATATTCTGAATGTTTTATGGAAATTTGACTGCTGAACAAAAAGAAAATAAAAGTAACATTGCTAAACATGAAGAGGATAATTGTGGAAATCCTATCAAAAAAATGTAATCCAAACCTTTTATTATTTGTCTTTTTTTTTTTTTTTACTGAACTGGGAAAGAAAATCATTGCAGGTGATTCTGTGAAGGGTAATCTTATCTTATCTGCAATGCAAACTTAAGGGAGGCAAGCACACTCAATTTCAAATGACAAGTCTGAGTTTTTGACCTTCAAGTTGGAAAGCTGACTAGGCTATATCTACAAATGGAAGTCCTGTATTTTATCAAAAGTAGGAAATATCTATGCTGTAGGGCAGGAAACCCCTATGTGCTCATTAAGGATATTTCCATCCTATATTTCTATGAAATGTCAGTCATCTGAAAGAGTAAAAGGATATGGAGCTACCATTAACTACTGAATAGTTAAAACATGCCAGTGAAGCTGAGAAACACTTTTTGAACTCTTCTACAAACTTGTGTAGACTGGTTGAAAAACTACTGAATTTGCGCCTAAGCCCAGGAGTTGGAGGTTGCTGTGAGCTGTGTGATGCCACGGCACTTTACTGAGGGTGAAAAAGTGAGATTCTGTCTCTACAAAAAACAAACAAACAAAAAAACTACTGGATTTGTAATTAAACAGACCAGGGTCTAGATCCTGATTCTTCAAATAACCAACTGTGTTGGCTTGAGCAAATGACCCATCACATAAATGAGATTCAGAATAACCTCATTGTTTGTAGTGAAGACTAAATGCCATAATGAATAAAATGTGTTTCCAAGATAGCAGACATACAGTTTACCACTGCCCTCTTGTAAGGCTGGTCACGGTGGCCCTTGCTTGTAAGGCTAGCACTCTGGGAGTCCAGGGCAGATGGATTGCCTGAGCTTAGGAGGTTGAGAACAACCTGAGCCATTGAGAGAGCCCATCTCTAAAAATAGCTCGGCATTGTGGCAGGTGCCTGTAGTCCTAGTTACCTGGGAGGCTGAGGCAAGAGAATACCTTGAGCCCAAGAGTTTGAGGTTGCTGTGAGCTATGATGCCACAGCACTCTACGCAGGGCAACAAAGGGAGAATCTGTCTTAAAATAAATAAATAAATAAATAAATAACACATTGCCCTCTTATCTTCATCATCCATCATGTTCCATATTTCTCTCACAGTAGAAATGTGGGAAAACATGTCAAGTTCTGACATGACAGCATTCATTGGATACTTCCTATGGCAAGGTCTATATTAAACTATGCAGACAGAGAAAGATGGAAATTATGATGCTGAAATGGAACCTCTTATTTGAAATATACTGAAATATCAGACTCAAGGGTAATTCTATCCTAACATCTTTAAGATTATTGACCTTTCTCAATTTGAAGGTAAATCATTAGTGTCTCTCTAGCTTCATCTGAGTGTGCATAAAATTTGAGCTGTCCTATTTTAATCACTTTAAATATGTGGTTAATACATGTGACAGTTTATAATTATGTGTATAGGGAGTCAGAAGTAATTGTAAATAAAATCCGGCCTTAAGAGGATAATTTTTTACAATTTAAACTTTGTGAGGATCAGAAACTACAGTATTTTTTAATTAATTGAGATAATGTACAGAGTATTTAGAAAAGTGTGAACACTTAGTGCTCAGTAAATACTGCCTATAATTATTACTGATGTTGTATCCTGTAGGGACATGATTAAAAACCAAAATGCATAAATGTGTTGTGAGGATTATATCCAATGAAAAATTTCAATATATGCTATTTGCTTTTTGCAAGTACTAACATTCTAGGAATTTTCCAACAACACTATTGAATTATTTGTAGGGCGAAAAACAAGAATTGTAGACTGGTACAGTAGTAAGTCTTTATAAATATCTCTTTTCCAGAAATTATGTTGGTAGTATTAAAAAAAACTCATAAAAGTAGAACCTAGTCACCAACAAATGAAAGGTTTATATCCCAGACAGAGTGGAGTAGGAAGAGAATAAAAGCCCTCTTAATATCATAGTAGTAACAAAATTGTGCCAAATTTTTGTTGTTATAAGCAATAATATTTGTAGGTCAATATTCATTTCTATGATTAGAAAAACAATCTTCTTTATAGAATGAGAATATACGATGACATTATAAGATATTAAATAATGGAAATATAGGGTCTTTTGCCTCTTGGAAAAATACTTGCTAATGGTAATTAAATATATGTATTTTATTGCTATTAAAAAGCACTTTCACAATCTAGGTTGGTTTTCATGACAGTCCTGTAATAAACATTAAATTATGGGAAATTATGTTACTCAACATAATAGCTAATAAATGGTGTATCTGAACCTCATACCCACACCTTGTAGTTAATAATTCTATTTTTTCCTGTTAATGCTTCCTGCCTGATCCATTTCCATTTTTAAGAAAATAAGATATGGAATTAAATTAGAGTTTTTGTTTCCTTTTCTATTGCTTTGTCCTGAATATAACTGCATTTTTTAAATATTGTATAATACTTTTTGAATTAATATACAGCTGATTTTCCAAAGAGTTTAAAGGAGTTTAAAAGGGTTAAAGCAGATGATGAGCCATTTAAATGCATTCACTGAGTTTAAAAATATTTCTATATATTAGAATTTTTAAAAAGTATATAATCTTCCATTGGGAAGCTAATTTAGTAGCAGGAATGAATCAGAAAAATTTTATGACTCTAAATGGGATAGGCATACTAGTTGTCTGCTTTCATCAATCTGATCATGTTGTATTTGCCTTTAGAACACAAAGCAAAATCTGTCTGAATTTCAAAACATAAAGAATTACACTCAATAGTCTATGACTAAAAAAGCTTTAATATGTAGGTAAAAAGACTTTATCCATATTTTATTCTGGTCAATTTTAACTTAGTCTTTATAGCACACTAAATCATGGATGAGATTCTCAGTTTTGTAGATATCCCTGAGGCCTAGCTGATGGTACAACTAAACCATTATTGGCCCACCTTTGCAGCTATAATCTGTGCTTCCTACATGTAGGGAGAGTTTCTGGCACCGCTAATTGTGTCTTATCTCCAAAAATATTCTTTTGGAATATTCAGCACAGCTGGAAGCAAGATGTAATGTCACAATGTCAGAAAAGTTTTAATAGGGCCTATTCTGAAGTATAGGCAGTGTCAAGACTAAAGTTAAAGACATAGAAAGTTTGAAAATGTTCTTAATACAGCACTGTACCTTTTCAGAGGTATTATTTGCATTAGCTTTTATTATGCAGTAAGAAAAAATGAACTATGCTTTCCTCCCCTTTCAATAAAACTGCGTGCCTTTAGAACCATATTAATGTGTGTAGAGTAAACAGTATGTTTTCCTGGTATGCTGTCTCCCAGTTATCCAAGCTCTAATATCACATGTGCTTCTTAGGTTTTGAATTCTTGTTTTGCTGTTGTTGTTGTTGTGTTGGCAATGGCGGTTTTGAGCCTATTTTTGTTTTTAATTGTTGGGGATTCATTGAGGGTACAAGAAACCAAGTTATACTGATTGTATTTGTCAGGTAAAGTCCCTCTTACAATTGTGTCCTGCCCCCAAAAGGTGTGTCACACACCAAGACCCCATCACCTCCCTCCTTCCCCCTTTCTTTGAGCCTATTTTACATGTCATGGAGCAGAACAGAAGATCAACAAGTTTGTAATAAATTTTCTCTTCCTGGGGAGTTGTATCAAACCAACTGATGAAAAACTTAGAACTCTTAGCATGTTTGGTTACCTGTGTTGTCAGTTTTTTAAAGGACTGTAGAATCGCTCTACCCACAGAAAGGAGAGTTTTTCTTTCTTTTACCTTCCTTTTCTAAAGGTCATATTCTATTCTAGATGTCTGAGAATGAAAATATTCCTGTTTCAGTGCTTCTAAGGAAGATAATTGAATTTATATTAGTGTTATCTGGGACAATATGCAAAAGTGTTTTATTATAGAATTTATATTAGCTTTATCTGGAACAATATGCAAAGATGTTTTATAAAATATTTTTGTGTGAGTGCCTTCAGTTCACAATTGTAATATGTAATCTTCTCATCCAGTTTAATATTCAAAAATTTGACATTAAATTTTAGAGAGTAATAATTGTTAACAAAAACCTAAGATATCATGACCATCAATATATTTACTTTTGGAATAATAACTGAACTAATAATCATTTCAAATTGCCATCTGAAACTATGCTCTCCCACAACCCTCAGGCTTCCATTTGTATGTCTCATATTTATTTAATATCAACAAATTAAAAATACTCTTTACTACTCAGTCTTTTTTTTTTTTTTCTGAGACAGAGTCTCACTTTGTCACCCTTCATAGAGTGCTGTGGCATCATAGCTCACTGCAACTTCAGACTCTTGGGCTCAAGTGATTCTCTTGCCTAAGCCTCCCAAGTAGCTGGGCTACAGGCACCCACCGCAATGTCTGGCTAGTTTTTTTTTTTTTTTTTTTTTTTTTTAGACATGGGGTCATACTCTTTCTCAGGCTGGTCTCAAACTCCTGATCTTAAGGGGTCCACCTGCTTCAGCCTCCCAGAGTGGTAGGATTACAAGTATGAGCCACCACACCCACCCTAGTCTTATCTTTATATATTCTCCAAGTGACAACAACCTTGTCTATCCCAATATTCAAATTAGAAAAATGAAAGCCATACTCTGCTTTCATTTTACTGCACATTTCAATTCCTGGTTTACCGAAAGTTAATTAAACCCCTTCTCTTATCTCTCTTTGCTCTAACTCTAGTCTTATCACTCATCAATCTAAGTGATCTGTTTACTTTTAATTTCTGTCCCTCTCAAATCATTCTTTACTGAGTTCAGAGATACATATAAAAATGTGAATCTAATGATTAATTTTTCCTAAGCAATTTTTACAAGACTATTCGTTGCCTAGAAACAAATTATATTTTTAATATGTCAATTGATCTATACTTTATCTTTTCCCCAGCTTATACTTCAACATGTATCTTCTACTGACGTCATGATCTGCATAAAAGATTGTATTTAATTAAGGCCTACCCAGTACTTCTTGGCTGAAAATTACTGTAGTAATAAAGTTAAAATTTAGTGGTAGACCTACAGAAAGAGTGGCTGATGAGTGATAGAATTAAAATAGAATGTTGAGGTGATATAGAAAAGAGGATATAAGAAATTTGGGAGAAAAAACACATTGATTTCTTGACAAGATAGTGGACCAGGAAAGGGTGCCACAAATGTAGTTCTAGATAAACTGTTGGAACAATAGCAGGTATGATATAAAGGAGATATAAAAAACACTATGAAAAAAGAAGTGTTAGAAGAATACTTAGAATACTAAGAAGAATATCTAAGAAGGATGTTTGAAATGGTACTGGGTGAATGAATGTAGCCTGAAAGAGTGAGTGATTGTATGTAGAAATGAAAGGTGGATTGGAAAATGCATATTTAGTTTGTTATGCTTTTCTCTTTTACTGACTTTATCAAAGAAATCATCTTCACTAAAGAATTATATTTATTCTGCAGTGGTTAAAATTTTCCTTCTTACTTACTTTTCCTCAAATAAATTATATATATGTAATATCCTAGATCTAAAGTTCTGTTTAGAGAGAAAGCCAATAGCAGATTGGCAGATAATACTGATGGCATGAGAAATTTATCAATGCAAGTGAGAAGTGATCAGTTGCCCAAAGCATTCAGTTAGACTTCCATAAATGATTAATGAGTAGGTTTATTGTTCTCCCACTGTAAATAACTATATAATAAAATATATTGTGTAATAGCTCTCAGACATCAGGTAACAAGTAGTGAAGGTCTTTGATCTTTGAGAGAAAGGGTCCCTGAGAGAAGGGCCCTACAACTATTTCTCAAACCCCTGGGGTTAATAAAGATCAGGACCTCACCTTAACTTTTTCTTCACAGTATACACTCCAGACAAAGTAGATAATAACCTTAGGGGAAATTAAACTTGTAAGTAAATAACATAAATAAATAAATGAATAAACATTTAGCCAAATAAATAAAATAAATAGACATTTATAGAGTATAACTGACACAAATGATAGTTCAAAAGAAAAAAAAAGAAAATTAATACAATGATGAATCTATGTCAAATCTACCAGCTTTCCTGGAAAGAATAGATCTACAGTTAAAAATAATAATAATAATAACTTTCAACAAATAGGGAGAGTAGTTAGGAATATCCAATAAGAATAAGAAATAATTTTAAAGGATCAAGATGAAACTGTGTGGGATATCATTTAAAATGAAGTACCACATAGATGAGTTAAGAGGTAGTATGAATGTTTAAGGAACAAATTGGTGAGGTAGATGATCAGATTGAGGAATTTTTAGGAGGTAAAGAAGGATAACAAGGTATGGTATACATAAAAACAAATAAATAAAATAAAAAAATAGAAAATACAAAAAAGAAGTGCCAATTTCCAGGTCAAAGGCTTCCTTTAAGAAGAGAAAGAGGGTGATATGATGATACAGAATGCAATGTTATTTGGAAAATAAAAATATTTTTAAAATCTCAAAATTAATTTTAAAAATTTAAAAAGTTAACACTGGTTAAATTAAGAGAATGCATGACTATTTCCATAATCACATGGTTAAACTAAAGGATTACATGAGTCAAGAAAGAAGGGAAGAGGACATTGTTCAATGCGAAATTTTAAGGATTTCGATAATATTCTAACATGACATATACAGAACACACCATCCCAACCAAAGTAAAAGAATATACTTTTTTCTCATCAGTTCATGGCAATTATTACAAAATAGATCACATCTTAGGATACAAATCAATCCTCAGCAAAATTAAAGGAACAGAAATTATTCCATGTGCCTTCTCAGACAATAAGGCCATAATGGTGAAGCTCAACTCCAACAACATTGTTCACCCCACACAAAGTCTTGGAAACTAAATAACCTTATGCTGAATGATAGTTGGGTTCATGAAGAGTTTAAAGATGAATTTGTTAATTTACTCAATCACAACAACAATGAAGACACAAGTTGCCAAAATCTCTGAGACACACCAAAAGCACTCCTGAGAGGAAACTTTATTGTACTAGATGCCTACCATGGAAAAAAAACAAAGTGAGCACATCAGCACACTCACAAACCAACTTATGGAATTGGAAAAAGAAGAGCAATCTAACCCTAAAAACAACAGAATGAAAGAAATAACCAAAATTAAATAAGAGATTAATGAAATTGAAAACCAAAAAAATCATTCAGAAAATTAATGAAACAAAAAGTTGGTTTATGTAAAAGTAAATAAAATAGTAAATAAACCTTTGGCCAGACTTACTAGAAAAAGTAAATAAAATAGTAAATAAACCTTTGGCCAGACTTACTAGAAAAAGAAAAGTAACATCTCTAGTAACCTCAATCAGGAATGATAAAAGGGAAATA
Organism: Perodicticus potto; assembly: GCA_963574655.1. NCBI lineage: Eukaryota > Metazoa > Chordata > Mammalia > Primates > Lorisidae > Perodicticus > Perodicticus potto. Next base: position 29,074 of record CAUYRH010013865.1, read on the forward strand.
ACAACAGATGCCACAGAGATACAAGAGATTATCTCTGATACTACAAGAAAACTCTATGCCCAGAAATTTGTCAAGGTTGAGGAAATGGATCAATACTTGGAATTGCACTCCCTCCAAAGACTTAATAAAGATGAAATAGACCTTCTGAACAAACCACTTTCAAGCCCTGAGATCGAAGAAACAATAAAAAATATCTGAACAAAAAAATGCCCTAGTCCAGATGGTTTCACACTAGAATTCTGTACACATACTGCAGAATTTATTCCAAAAAATTGAGGAGGAAGGAATCTTCCTCAACACATTCTATAAAGCAAACATCACCCTGATACCCAAATCAGGAAAATACCCAACTAAAAAGGAGAACTACAGACCGATTTCACTAATGAATAAAGATGCAAAAATTCTCAATAAAATCCTAGCCAATAGATTACAGTTTATCATTAAAAAAGTCATACATCACGATCAAGTAGGATTCATCTCAGGGATACAAGGCTGGTTTAACATACACAAATCCATAAACTAATTCACCATATCAACAGGAGGAAAAACAAAGACCATATAATCCTTTTAATAGATGCAGAAAAAGCATTCAATAAAATTCAAAATCCTTTCCTAATTAGAATGCTGAAGAATATAGGCATTGACAGCACATTTCTTAAACTAATTGAAGCCATCTATGACAAACCCACAGCTAATATTATACTGAATGGAGTAAAACTGAAAGCTTTCCACTCAGATTTGTAACAAGAAAAGGTTGTCCTCTATCACCCCTACTGTTCAACATAGTAATGGAAGTTCTATACAACAAAATCAGGCAAGAGAAGGAAATAAAGGGCATCCGAATGGGAGAAGAGGAGGTCAAACTCCCCCTCTTTGCTGATGATGTGATCTTATAGTTAGAGAACCCCAAAGACTCAACCACAATGCTCCTGGAAGTCATCCAAAAATATAGTAATGTCTCAGAATATAAAATCAATGTCCATAAGTCAGTAGACTTTATATATGCCAATAACAGTCAAGATAAGAAGCTAATTAAGGACACAATCCCCTTCAAAATAGCTTCAAAGAAAATGATATGCCTGGAAATATACCTAAGAAAAGAGGTGAAGAACCTCTGTAAAGAAAATTATGAAACCCTAAGAAAGAAATAGCAGACAATATTAAGAAATGGAAGAACATACCATGCTAATGGCTGGGAAGAATTAACATTGCTAAAATGTCTATACTTCCCAAAGTAATATTCAATATTCAATGCCATCCCTTTTAAAATAGCAGCATCATACTTTCAAGACTTGGAAAAATAATACTTTGTTTTGTATGAACCAGAAAAAAACATGTATAGCCAAAGCAATTCTTTGTAATAAAAACAAAGCCAAGGCAACAGCCTACCAGACTTTAGGCTGTACTATAAGGCCATAGTGATCAAGAAAGCATGGTATTGGCACAGAAATAGAGACATAGACATTTGGAACTGAAGAAAAACCAGGAGATGAAACTAACATCTTACAGCCACGTAATCTTCAATAAACCAAACAAGAACATACACTGAGGGAAATAATCCCTAGTTGATAAATGGTGCTGGGAGACCTGCATATCCACATGTAAAAGACTGGAACTGGACCCACACCTTTCTCCACTCACAAACATTGATTCAAGATGAATAAAAGACCTAAATCTAAGGCATGAAACAATAAAAATTCTCAAAGAAAGTATGGAAAAAAAACTGGAAGCTATTGGCTATGGGAAGGACTTTATGAAGAAAACTTCCATGGCAATTGCAACAACAAAAATAAACAAATGGGACTTAATTAAACTGAATAGCTTCTGTATAGCTAAGGTGACAACAACCAAAGCAAATATGCAACATACTCATTGGGAAAGGTTACTTGCATATTTTGAATCAGACAAAAACTTGATAACTAGGATCCACAGAGAATTCAAATTAATCCATATGAAAAAAGCAAACAATTCCATATATCAAGGGGCAAGAGACATGAATAAAACCTTCTTTAAAATTAGACAAATGGCTAACAAACATGAAAAAATCCTCATCAATCCTAATTATTAGAGCAATGCAAATAAAAACCACCCTGAGATATCATCTAACTCCAGTGAGAATGGCCCACATCACAAAATCTCAAAACTACAGATGCTGGCGTGGATATGGAGAGAAAGGAACACTTTTACACTACTGGTGGGACTGCAAACTAATACAACCTTTTTGGAAGGAAGTATGTACAACCCTCAAAGAACTCAAACTAGACCTCCCATTTGATCCTGCAATCCCATTGCTGGACATCTATCAAGAAGAAAAAAAAATCCTTTTACCACAGGGACACTTGCACTAGATTGTTTATTGCATGTAGGTCAATTTACAATCACTAAAATGTGGAAACACCTTAAATGCCCAGCAACCTAGGAATGGATTAACAAGCTGTGGTATATGTATACCATGGAATACTATTCAGTCATTAAAAAAAGATGGAGACTTTACATCTTTTGTATTAACCTGGATGGGAGTGGAACACATTATTCTTAGTAAAGCATCACATGAATGGAGAAGGAAGAATCCTATGTACTCAAGTCTGATATGAAGACAATTAATGTCCTAATCCAACGTGGGGGGTGAGGGGTGGGGAGAGCTGATAAAGGGAAGAGGGAGGAGGTGGGGGGACTTGGGGTGTGACATACCTTTTGGGAGTGAGATACAATTGTAAGAGTGTCTTTATCTAACAAATGCAATCATTGTAACCTGGTTGTGTGTACCCTCAATGAATCCCCAATATAAAATATATATATATATGTATATATATATATATATATATATATATATATATATATGTATATATGTATGTATAATTTGTGTTTTCAAGCATCAGAGCAAAAACCAGAAAATATCTGCATCCCATTGACTTCCTTTTAATAGTAGTGACTCTCATTCGAGCCATTAAATAATTTATCCTATAGTCATTAAAGTTGATTATTGTCTTGTCTGATCCATGACATGACTACTTAAAATGGAATATTAAGTAGAAACACCCAGAAATCAGGGAACAGGAAGGGAAAGTCAAATGTCCTCATTTCTTGGCTCCAGGTAAGACATCAGAGTCATATCTGAGTCTGCTCTTTGGTTTGCAATCTGTGCCATGATCATATCTTTGCATCTGGGTCCATTTAGACATGAGGAGAAGAAAAGAATTCAACATATATCATTGATTGGTATTACTTATGTTATTCATAATTTCTTTATACAACTGTTTCTAAAGCAATAAAAGCAACTAAACAAAATAGGTAAGTGAAATATGTTAGGCTTGTTTACATTCTCTCAAATACAACCCATCCATTAATTACTTTTTACTGATGAAAATAATCTCATTTCCAAGAAGGGAGTGCTTCCAAACCTCAGGAGAAGAGTGGCTCTTAATTTTAAAGTGATATAACTGGAGCATGTTAAGATGTGAAGAAAATTGGAGATAAGGCTACATAACTAAATTATTTTCTTTCCATGTTAGGTAAGATTTCATCATGCTGAGCTACAAACCCATCAATCACAAGTAAAAATTCAGTTACAAATGAAGAGCTTATCATATTTTAAACTCTTATAAACTTGAGAAGCTACGTGAATAATAGTTATTAAAGCAGTTTAATAGATTTCATTTTTTTAAAAGAACATAAGCATTAAGTTTATATTTTCAGTGTGTACAGCAAATGCTATAAGCATAACTTTTGAAATAAATAGATGACATGAGGAGGCTCCTTGCACTCAATCATTTTTTAATAGCACTCAGTCAGCTCTGTTAAGAAATATCAATTTAACTATGCTTACTAATTATCATGAGTCAATCACCAACAAGGAAGAGAAAAATATCTTCTCACAAAATAAGTCTTCAATGCTACTTCTATTCTCTTTGTGAAAAGGTGAATCCATTTTTTAAGAAAATATATATACATGTTTCATTTCAAAAACTCTGTCAAGTGAAAATAAAATATTTCTTTTCAAAAATGAAAAATTAGCAAAAAATCAACATTAAAGTGAATGTTCGTTTCTAAAAAAAATTGCCTTTAATAAAACATGAGACTTGTATGTGTGAAATTTGATAATATTGTAATATTTTTAATTTCCAAAATCCTTGTGAAGATGGTGTAAATTATATTTTAAAACTTCTTGGTGAGAGAAGACATCACACACACTCACTTTTTTAAAAAACAGATATTTTCAGTAGTATACATTTTCTCTTGTCAATAAGCATATACACTTTTTATTGACTTCACCTATTGTCCATGGAGAAGTGAGAAGTGTTTAGAAAGTTTATTTAGTTTTTGAGGTTTAATCTTTGCAAATTCAAGGAATTGAAGAACCATTTGGATATACTACTTCCTTCTTCCTTTACCTCTTAGTGGAAATATGTTCCAATCCCTCCCAGGCAGAAATCCAAAATCATTCTATTCTGTGCCCTCTTCAAAATGGATTCAGCTGCAACTTTCACTTTCTTTCTGATTTTATTAAAAGAATGTATATTCACTCATTCTATATCCTCGTCTTTCAATTGCTTCAATACCAATGAAGTGTCCGCCTCTCCAATGAGATGTCTCCTTTGCAATTTGACAAAAATCCTATTTGCTGAATCCAGCTCCCCGTTCTTGTCTCTACCCTTCTTTATATGGTCAGTATCAATTCCTTCTGGATCAACTCTTCTTTTGCCTCAGAGTCAAATTCTCATTTCCTACTTTTCTGTTACTTCCCATAATATTTAATACTTTTTACTGCTTTATTTAGTTTGTTCATCTCCAGTGATCTAGTTCTTTCTCAGATATACTTTATTCTAAACAAAGCATGCCCTATTCTCATACCTTGTTGCTAAATCTCTGACTGCAACTCTCCAGTGTAAGGAGAAGCAGATGTCCACACAGTTTCCAGAATCTCCTTGCTTTGCTCCTTGTAAGGGCTTTCTAGCTCATTTTTCTCAACAGTATCCTCAGCTCGTCTGTATCCTATATCACTATAGGGTACTAGTAACCTATTATTTAAAAATAAAAAGAGGAAAGATCAAAAACACCTGTCACTATCAATCCTCTTCTCAAACCCTGGCTCAGATAAAAGAACAGGGAGGAAATGGCCATTAATGTTGAAGACATATAACTTTTGATCTCTTATTTACCCTACAAATAGATTTTTCCATCATCTCCCAATGTCTCCTCATTCCTTACCCTTTCCCAGTTATTCTGTGTCAGTTTTGGTGTACAGAGCTATTCTTTTCTCTTCTTCTCAATCTATAAAGCCTTCCCTAAAGGCTGGCTCATCTTTCACTCTCCTTATTCATGCAGGAAAGCATTAGCCACAAATTCCTACATGTTCTAACATTATTGTTTAGCTATTGCTTAGTGAATGGATGAACACAGGACAGCAAGCATAAGGCAAATAGAGATGATGCTCTGAGGGGAGTAGTTTCACATAGAAGTATTTTAATATACACAATATTTTTGTTACATTTTTAGGTGTGTTCTTCTAATTCCCTTTACAAGTAGACACCAAACATGATTCACATATAATTCCAATAAAAGTGCCAAAGCAAATCATTGTGAAAGCTTTATTCTTGGATGTGTCCGGTTTCAAGGGGTAATGAATGTTGAGAAAACAGATAAGCAAATATACTCTATTCTTAAGTGACTGGGATTCATTATTAATCAAAATCTTTAATAAACATTTATCATGGTCATATTGTGTAAACCATAATTTGTAATGATTTATCTGTTTGTAAAATAAAGCAAAAAATTGTAATAAGTATATAATTTTCCTGGGGAGAGAACTGTTTTATCAACATCCAATATTTTTAGGTAGATTATAAACCTTTTAAAATATGGTAGAGATTTTTAAATTATAAACAACAAGAAAATACATCTGAATAGAAATCACAATAAAGAAAAAACTATCTTCTCCTTTTATATGATGTTAACTTAGGAAAACATTAAGTTATTTTTTTCACTTGCCAAGAGATTAGTAGACTTCATTAAATACTGGGTTTGAGCTCCAGGAGGTGTCATCAACTCAGCAATATTTTTGCTGAGTCATCTAAACACACACAGCTAAAAGCGTTAGTTTCCCCTTAAAAGTATTCTGAAAGCTGTACTGTTTCTGAAACAGAAGCAAAGTCAGCTGAAAAAGTACAGTCAAATTCATCCTTTAAGTGGAAATATATATATAAAAAATCAATTTTGACTAAAGTGTTGTTATTTATTATAGGACAGAATTTAATCCAAATAGATTTCTGTGGAGGAAATTTAATATATTGCTTGATCCTAGGTACCTTTCATATTGAAATGTTAGCCTATTTTTACTGTTTGAATTGTTGGACCTAATCCTTTGTCTCAGAAGGTTTAACTAATAATTCCATAGCCCTGACTTGCAAAATGTTGTAAGAAATAACTTCAAAAGGACCAAGACAGCCAACAAATTTGTCTTGCCACAAAGTTAAAAGCTTCTGTCTTTGCCTGATATACAAGATAATCAAAACCTGATTTGTGCTAGTTACAATGACTCTCTTCTGATGAATAAATTACAGGACAACCCTCTTCATTTCCTGAAAATTCAAACAAAATAAAATAAATATATTTCATATCATTCTTGATTGATTATTATATATATATTTTTAATTTCAATGCCATTTACAATTTGAACCTAATTTATTTTCATGATTTTTGTCAAAAAATGACATGGTAAATTGTATAATGGCAACAAAAGGGGACAAATTTAATTATGTACTTTAGCATCTAGGGGAAACACCAAATAGTTCATTCACATAGACTGAAACCACAATCAAAATAAGCAAGATTATTTCCACAGGCATTAATAATAAATATATTATTAATATTAAGTAATAAGAGGCCTTTTTCTGAAACATAAGTGCCTACTCTTTACCGATGACACTCTTGGAAGATTCCAGGTAGAGAAGTTCAGACAAGTCATTGGTCCACAGGAGTCACTTCAAATCTAGAAAATCTATGTACACACAAGACCACTTATGAAATATATTATGTAATCTCCTGATATTTCTCTACATTGACCATGATTACAAAGGTGATTATGTGAGTATATAGACATGTATTAATTATTCCTGTATGGACATTTTGGTTAATATAAGTTAAAGAATGTATCTGTTTAATCTGGTGATACGAATTAGAATTTATATGTGCATGCAAATTGTCTTTCCTTTTACTTTTTTTAGCAAAGATAAATATTCCAAAGCTTTCTCCCACTTTGTTTAAGGAAGTAAATCTAAGAATCTAATTGAAATATGAAAGGATTTCTTGAAGAACATTGAAATAGCAAATAAGAACAGTACGTTTTAACTAATGCATTTATTTGACTTTACTGGTGTTTTGTCTAAGCCCTTTATGATTTTGAAAATTTCTACATTGTGAATATTTATTTTGAAATATGTAACTAGTTTCATAAAAAGAAATTTTGCAATAGGAAACATAACTTCTGAAATATAGCTCATCTCATCATTTAAAAATACTCAAAAAAGAATTTCTTTTATTTCCCCCCAAATTGTAAGTTTAGCACAACTGGGGTCTCACAAACACATTTTACTTCACAATTCTTCATTGTAGAGTTAATTATGTTTGATTGTAGTCTTTTAATGTCTCATAAATACTATCAATTAGAGTCTAAAAATAAAATATTTAAAATTATTTTTGAGAGTACATGTAGTGCTTGTTTTTCTATTCTTCATATACTTCACCTAGAGTAATGGTCTTCAATTCCTTCTAAATTTCTTCAATAGGCATTAATTCATCCTTTTTTTATGGCTGAGTAGTTACTCCAGGGTATAAATATATTACCATGTTTATTGAATTTGGGCAGTGTCATTTGGTTGAGAAAGTGTTTCATAACCTGGGAAATTTCCTCAAAGTGAGAAGCCAGTATTATGGCTTTAACCACAACAGTTTATCCTCTTACTCTTGGCTGCTTTATAAAGCGTTGTTTTGCTTATTTTGCATATATGGTTTTAAGTATGCTATCATTAATTACAATTATAAATAACATTTAAAATTAATATGTAGGTCATAAACATACATATAAATAATGTATGTTTTAACATTTATTTGTGTAAACAAAGGTAAAACTATAGTATGACCTCTAAATATAAACATGCTAAAATCTATAATGAACAATTCACTCATTCAACAAGTACAGATATTCTTCAATTTACACAATGGAACTATGCCCGCCTAAGCCCATTGTAAGGTGAAAATATTGTAAATTGAAAACACATTTAGTACCTTAAGAAATCCATCATAAAGGTGAAAATTTTTAAGTCACGTCATCGTAAATCAGAGATCATCTGTATTTGTAAAGCACATTGTGTGTGTCCAAAACTGTACACTTGGAAAGGCAGATTTTCACAGGAGCAGAATGTGACTTTTGGTCTTAGCTGTGTATATTTTCTGGGTGGTGGGATTGTTACTTTCCCTGCCAGTCTCCAAGGTCTGATTTCAAGTCCTTCTCTCTTGCCTCTATGGCCTGTGAGCTATAACTATCTCATTTCCACAGAAACACTAGACATGTATTCAGACTACTTTGATTTTATTACTTTATTATTTGCTTGGAATTATATACCTCCCAAGTTCCACCGGTCCCTGAGAAAAATTGTGCACATTTAGCTAAGACATAATTTTAATTAATATCCTTTAATATTTTATGAACAAGTAAACTAAATCAGATCTTACCTTTGCCTTCATTAGAAATTTTTCTCACTTGCTTTTCTTGAAATTATTTTAAATCATAAAATAATGTCACATGTAAACTGAAATTTATGACCTACTTGTATGCTATATTTTATTAAAACTAACAATCACTGTATAACAGAACAAGCCATTCTCAGGAGAAAATAAGAATATGGCCTGAAGAATGTACAAGACACAGTTGCACATCAAATTCTTCCCTGTTCTTGGCATAATATTTCATAATGACACCTCTTATTCTTTTGATATGTTCCATCAGTGATTTTCTCTTTTATCTTACTTTTGCAATTACAGAATTTCTTTCAGTGCTAGCAGTGTTTAATGATATCTGCCTAATGAAGACACAACAATGTACTAAAAGCATAGCAGGCTCTTGACTACCCCTATATATAGTTCAAAAAAGGAAAAGAGCCAAATTGAGTTAAATAGTGACAATGGATAGCGATTAGAAACAACTATATCTGTTTATTTTCCAAGAATTTGTTGTACTCAAACTGTAGAAACCTACTTTGACAATGATTTCCCTTAACTCTTTTTTAATAAATTTCAGAGCCCCCCCCCAAAAAAAATGTATGTTCAGACACACATACAAACCTCTTCTCCCTGGGGAGGTCTTATTTACATTAGAAAAAAGATGCCTGTCTCACTTTGTCTCTGTCCTTTTACTCCCCTTCTCTATCTCCCTCATTTGAGTCTGTCACTTTTATTCACTACAGTACACTTACTATGTATCATCTTTGTTTTGTGTGTCTCAGCTTAGACAATTTGAAGTGAAATAAATAGTGCCTTTATGTCTTAGAAAGGAGGCATTTAGGATTAAAATTTTCGCAATTGAGTTCTTCAGTTGGATTTCAAAGTGGAAAAGAGTTTTGTCCTTGTATTTAATATATTAGTGGCTGTATATTAAAGAACTGATTGTCATTATTGTTGTGCCCAGATCTCGCACTTCCCAAAGACCACCAGGGAGCCGAGTCCGATGCAAAAGCAAAGGAGCCTTTATTCAAGCCTGGCCAGGTCTCTCAGACGCAGCGGATCCGGATAGAGAGCCCTGACACTTGTGTTACAGGGGTTTTTAGTGCGGTTACAAGAGGGGTGCGGGCTTTCCACTGCAGCAAGCACAGGGTTGCTTGACCTACTTCTTAAGTTGCTCTGTTGGCTAAGCAGAGCCGGGCGGTTAACTGGGGCTTTGTGGTTTCTCTTGCTGAGACTTAATTGTCTAGAGTCAGGATGCAGGTGTTTGAGGTTTTTCTAAGAACCTAGGGCAGTAGGTTAAGGGGATCTAAGATGGTGGTGGGTCATAAAATCGAGTCACTCTTGTCCTCTCAATTATATCAGAAGCCGGAATTTGGAGAGCTTGCATCACTGGAATTGCAAGAAAATAAAGGCTGGGCGGCACCTGTGGCTCAGAGAGTAGGGCTCCAGCCCCAGACTTTCTCATGAAAATAGTTCAGATTGTATATGAAACCAGCACATTGTACCCCTTGATTGCACTATTGTACACAGTTATGATTTAATAATAAAGATAATAAAAAATATAAATATGAAATAATAGCAAGGGGAGGGAAAAAAACATGTAATTTTAAAGAGAAAAAAATCAAGTAGCTGATTTTTCTCTTTATCACATAGCATCTTTTCCTGCTTTTTTGTGTGCCTGGTAATTTTTGATGGATGCCACACATTGTAAATTTTACCTTTTGGAGAGATGGATCTCTTTTATGTCTTTAAATATTCTTGAGCTTTATTCTGCAGCACAGTTAAGTTACTTTGAAGCAGTTTGATTGTCTCAAATTTTGCTTTTTAAGATTTGTTAGGTGGGACCAGAGCAGCATTAGTCTATGGCCAGTTTGTCTCCATTACCGATGCAAAACTTTTCTGAATACCCAGTGTCAGAATAAATTATATGGGGTTTCTGGAACAGGAGCTCTTCCTAATCCTGAGTGATTCCTGGGATTGCTCCCTTTCGTCCTTGTCTCTCTCTCTATCCCTCCCTCCCTCTTCCGCTCCCTCCACCTACTTCCTCTCTAGTAATCTTGCAGGACTCTTTCTTCAATCTAGAGAGACCACTGAGCTCTGCTAGGTTCCCCTTCCTAGGCCATAGCCTGGACACCCTCACAGCAGGAAGCTAGGACAGTCCGAGGGCTCAGCTCATTTGTTTCTCATTACATACAAATCACAGTCCTTCATTGTTTCAGGTTAAATGTCTTGAAAGCTGTTGTTTTATACACAGTCATCTCTTAGAATCTGCAGGGAATTAGTCCTAGGCTCTCCCTTGGATACCTAAATGCACAAGATACTCATGTTGCTTATATAAAATGGTGTAATATTTGCATATCACCCCCAGCCCCATACTTTAATCATCTCTAGATTACTTATAATATCTAATACAAGGTAAATGCTATGTAAATAGTTATTATAACTTAGTGTTATTTTTTATTTTAATTTTTCAAATACTTTTGATCTGAGGTTGGTTGAATCTGTGGATTTGGAACCTACAGATAAGGAGGGTGTGGAAGAAGCTGTGCTCCTGGCTAGAAGAAGCCCTGATGTGCTCCATGTGTGCACACTCTGGAGACATAGTTGGGACCAAGCCCGTCACAGTAGCAATCCTGCCAGGGAACAGGGACATATCCCATAAGGTTGAGGTGTAGCCTAGGCAAGAAGTAGGGACCTGAAACTTATCTAGGACTGGAACAAGAGTTAAAACAATACTTAGCAGAAGAAGGTGATGGGAAAGTAAAATAAATAAATAAATAAATAAATACATAAATAAATAAAAATAAAAAAGGCTAGAGTCTACAGTGAAATCGAGTGGGGGTGAAATATTAATTTTACCATATGGACATTATTTTATAGACCAAAAATTGATCACCAGCAATTTTATATGTTCAACCTGATAATAAGCGAACCCAGAGTAATCTGTGTTGCTCATGAAACACAGGCTGGCCTAAATGTGTGTGGAACAGCAAGTGATTTTAGCACTGGAATGCTCACCTGTCTCTGGATATATCTTCAGAAGGCACCTATAAAATACACGTATAACCTAAGTGGAGTGAATATTACATAGTGACATTTTCACAAATTGGTTTTATCATACCAACTTGTCATTTACCCATGACAACAGTTATACAAAGTGACTGAAAAGAGTATTGGTATTTTCATTGGAGGATTATTTTGATCAGATGAAGCCCAGGCACAGGGAACTGCTTGGCAGTCTGTGGGATAGAGGGCCCTGGGAGAGAGGAAATGAGGTCTGGACCTAACAGAACCTTGGCTGACTGGCTTTGCCCACAAGCTGTCCAGCACTGGTTGTATCAGTGACAGTTATGGTGGAGCTCTTCCTCCCTCTTCTGGGCAAGTCCTGAAGTGCGTCGCCATGTCTCAGGAAAAGGGAACTCCAGGGACATTTCAGAGATTCAAAATGGAAGGGGAAGGAACACAATGTTTATCAAATGCACACCACACTGTGTGTAAGTAGTGTGCTGAGAAGTGACCTTTATTACACCTACTCTGCAGAAGTGTGAATTCAGGTTCAGAGAATGTAAGTGACTTGTCCAAGAGGGTAACTCAGTGGTGATGGAGCTGGGATTCATTCAACTCTAGCTTTGCCTGACTCCAAAAGACAAAAGTTGCTTGAAGGCCTTCCAGGGCAAGTGGAAACTTCTACCAATTTCTGAACCACCATAATATAGCTGAATGGAATGAAGACCATCCTCTAAAGACACACGGCCCTGCTTAACCTCCTGCTTCCCTTGGTGCTCCTCCCAGAGTCAGACCCAGCAAATTTTGGGTCACAAGGGGATCTTGCTTGGGCCACAGGTCTAGGGAAGCCCTTCACCTCATCTGAACATCCTTGGCAAGCACCTGGAGAACAGCCAGCATGGTAAAGGCCTTCCCCTCCTACTGGCCTTTCACCATTGGTCTTAACACCTACTCTTTCTGTTGACAGATGAGGAGATTTGAGTTTTGAAGATGGAAGGGCATCACCCATCCATCCGCTCATTCACAAAACAAATATTTATTGAGCATCTACTTACTATGTCTTATCAATACTATTGACACCAGGGATATAGCAGTTAAGAGAACGGCTAAAAGCTGAGGGAGGTGGTGGGGAGCAGTAGGCAGTCAACAATACCCTAATAACTAAGTACATTTCACACAATGTTAGAAGGTAATCAGTGCTATAAAATGGAGCTGAATAGGGAGGACTGAGAGTGCATGTGGCAGGGATGGAGGATGAGCTGCAATTCAGTGGACTGGACAGATCAGCTTTATTAAGAAGCCCACTTTGGAGCAAATATGTGAATGAGGTCAGGGAGTGAGCTAAGCAGGTATCTTGGCTGAGAAGATTCCAGTTAGAGGGAAAAGGCAGTGCAAATGCCCTGAGGTGAGAGGAAGTCCTATCTAAGGGAGCTGGCATGGCTGGGCAGCAGGGAGGGAATGATGGGGACAAGCCACTGCCACTCACTCAGTATTTCTTACGTGCTGGGCACCATTCTGCTTCTCACATGCTGATCCGTCAACTTCTCTGGGAGGGTGTTAGGAACCCATTTAAAGGTTGAAAAAAGAGTGGCTTGCACACACAACCAGCAGGTGGCGCCCGCCCTCTGCCTCAGCGCGCGGCCTGTGGGGCGTCCCGCCCCTCAACAAGCCACCCCGGAGAGAGGCGTGAATGGGGCCGCCTGGGTCCGCCCCCTCTAACGCCCGCCACGTGCCCCCAAAGCCCACTCCTCACACCCGACCTGCTTGGTACTGCGGGCCAGAGAAACCAAGGCAGAAAGGACATAGCATTGTTAAAACTGCTCAGTCTTTAATTTCATTTTACAGAAAACTGTAACTTCTGTGCTTTTTCAAAGAATTAAAAAGTCTCCATGGTCACTGAGCTAGCAAGTCACATGTTCTGGCTCCAAAGCCCCAGCTCCCTCCTTCACTCCCTACCGATTTCACGTGTGTCCCTCGCATGGGTGAGTGTCCCCTGCCCGCCGCGGTAAGCCGCCCTGTCCTGGCTCCGTGGCGCGCGGCTCCGTGGCCAAGAGGGCCTGGAGTCACAGGTTCCCTCTGCGTGCAGATAGAGCCACCCCCAGGGCTGCTGCTGTGTATCCCTGGTTTTAGGTTCAGCTTCCCCTCCATTCAGAAATCAATTACTGTTTTTTACTTATTTTTCTTGGCTTTAAGTAGATATTTTAATTCTAATGGAGTGGCACAGGAAGGTCGGCGGAGGCAGGTGGTGAACGAACATCAGCGCTGAATTTAGGGGCTCCCGCTAGTGAAAGGCTCCCTCTAGTGGAGAATCAGCAAATTAAAAACAAAAGTTTAAAAAATAGTTTTTACTGTATGTATAACTAATTGTTTTAATAACATTAATTTAACACTCTATCTTTACTCATTATATTTTTATAGAGAGGCATAACTTTTAAAAAGTGGATTTTTTGCATATGCATACCCTCATGTAATCATTACCTGGACAGAATTACATTTTCAGAATAAAACCTGCCTCATGTCCCTCTTTCGTGCAGTACAGGGAGCATCCGCTATTCTGAATGACATCGCTGAAGATTAGCTTAGCCTTTCCTTGAACTTCATATAAATAGCAATAAATGGAATTATAGAGTATATATTGTTTTGTTCTTATGTTTTTCCTCAGCATTGTATCTGTGAGATTCACCCATGTTATGTATTCTTTTTATAGCTGTGTAATAGTTCATTTCTGTGAATATATAACATTTAAAAATTCAGTTGTATTTTATTTGTCTTCTACAGCTGCTATAATAAACTGACACAAACTCAGTGGCTTAAACAGCACACACTTATGATCTGTAAGTTAGAAGTTCAACACAGGTCTCAGTGGGCCACAATCAAGGCACCAGCAGGCTGCATTCCTTTCCTGAGGCTGCAGGTGAGCATCCGTTTCCTTGCCTTTTCCAGCTTCTAGAAGCTGCCTACATCATTCAGTGCATGACCCTTTCCTCCATCTTCAAAGTCAGCAATGTATCATGTGTCTGACCCTTGTTCTGTTTTCACATCTCCCTCTTGGAACACAATCAGGAAAGGTTTTCTAGTTTTAAGAACCCACCTAGATAATCCAAGATATTCTCCTCATCTCCAGGTCCTGAACTTAACCACATCTGCAACGTTCCCTTTACAATGTAAAGTAACATGTGCACAGGTTCCATGGGTTAGGGCCTGGACACCTTTGGGGGTTATTCTGCCTACTACATTATTCAACTGTTAATAGACATTTGGGTTATTTCCAGTTTGGGACCATTATAAATAAAAATAATTGCAATTAATGTATTAATTAATGAATATTCTTGTACGTGTTTTTTAGTGAACATTAACATTTATGTTCTTTTGAATGTATATCCAAAAGTGGAACTGGTAGATTATAGGGTATAAACACAGCCAACTTTAGTCGACACTATTAAATACTTTTCCAAGTTAGTTATGGTAACATAACACCAACAATCTAAGGGATTTTAGTTACTCTAAGTCTTTGCTAACACTTGGCATTGTAAGTCTTTCAAAATTCTAGTCATCATTTATAGTGTAATTACATCATCTTTTAAAATTACATTCCTCTGATGAAAATGTTGCTAATCATCTTTTCATTTATTTACTGGGAATTTTATTTTATTTTATTTGTTATTATTTTTTTGAGACAGAGTCTCACTTTGTCTCCCTTGGTAGAGTGCCATGGCGTCACACAGCTCACAGCAACCTCCAACTCCTGGGTTTAAGCGATTCTCTTGCCTCAGCCTCCCGAGTAGCTGGGCCTACAGGCACCTGTCACAACACTCGGCTATTTTTTTGTTTTTGCAGTTTGGCCGAGGCTGGGTTTGAACCTGCCACCTTCGGTATATGGGGCTGGTGCCCTACTCAATGAGCCACAGGGGCCACCCTACTGGGAATTTTAATATTTCTCTATGTAATGTGTAAACTGGTGTTTTTTTCATTTAAAAATTAGATTATGTTTTTCTCAATGATTTTTAGGGATTTATTATATGTACATACTTGGCAAAATTATTTTGTTGGAAATTATTGATCTATCAATAGGTATATAAAGATAGATGGACATGATACAAATATCTATCCACATACTCCCATTAGCATTTTTATCCCTTTCCCCCTGTCTTACCCTGATGGCATCCAGGCTTAAGTGCAGGGACCACCTCTGTTTGGGGGCAGGAATGCCAAAGGGAAGCCAGGCATTAGCCCCTTGGATTTTTGCTGCCCCCTACTGTAGGGGACTGAACCAAACTGGGTCTTGGGATAGGGCAGGCTGATGAACTCTGTGGCCAGTGAACTCTCACTCTGTGCCACCACCTTGAATGTCTTTCAAAGGGAATTTCCATAAGTAATTAGAATCAATAAATGTCAAGTGGATATTCTATTTTCTTTAACATCATCATCATAGTTCCATTAAAGTTCTGTGTAAACTCAGCATCTGGATCATCTCTCAGTCATTGCTTTTTCTCTTTATATTTAACACTTTTACCTGTGCCTTTCTATGACTAATTTTTTTTTTTATTAGGATGATACCTTGTAGAAGCTCTCGATTATGTTTTCTTCTTTTGAAGAGTGTCAAGTTTTGTTCTGGCTAGAGTATTGGCATGGTCCTGTTGAGGCTGAGTTCAAGCTTTGTTAGAGTAGACATCTTATTTTACCTCCAGAGTGTTATTTGTGCTCTAAGCAGTAATTCCAGCAAATTGTCTTTCTGAGGTTTTAGCTGAAAGCTCAAGAGGAACCCCGACTTTGTGCCACTCCACCCAGGGTTAAACTCTACCTCTGTCTCCTTGATACCCAGTTCTCTAGCCTGCCAGTGGCTTTTCTCTCATATGCCTCCTTTAGTATCATTCTAGGGAAGAATCTGCAGGGAAATTTTAATGTAGATTTTTGAGTATCCCTCTCTGTGGATTTCATCTGTGAACCTTCCCAGCAAATCCTAGTCTGCTTGATGGGCCTGAATTCTGATCTTTGTCTCCTCTAGTTTGGTTTTCTAGAAGAAAGCCATGTGGCTGTACCACTTACCTTATGTGCCTCTTTTCTCTCAAGGATTTGTTTTCTGTCTTTTCTTTAGTTGTTTATGGCAGGGTGAAAGTTATATGTTAGCTGCTCCATCATGGTTCAAGCAAGAAATCATTCCCCTTAAATATGATGTTCATTTCTAGGTTTTATATTTGATTCCACTGAACTATTTGATATTTTCTGTACCAATGGCACACTATTCTAATTCCAGTTATTCTACCGTAAGTCTTGATATCTAGTAAGACACATACCTTTCACCTAATTATTCTTACGACTGCCTGGTCTTTGCTTATTCTTTTACATATTCATTTAAATATTAGAAATGTTTTTCTGAGTTCCACAGAAATCCTCTTAATATATTATTTGAAATTGCATTAAATCTATAGGTCAATTTTGGAAAGACTAACATCTTTAAGATATTGAATCTTCCCATCTGTGAATATAGTGTCTCTCTCTTTCTGTCTTGAACTCTGCACCTGGTAAAGGAATTAAGGACAGAGGTCCTGTCCTTTGTGGCCATCTTTGATGTCATGTGGCCATGTGAGACTTAGGGGACAATGAAAAGATATCAGAAATGATGTGATGCCTATGTTGTGGTTTCAGAACATTTTTTTGGTAACTTAAAACCTTAAAGTCATGTTATATTCCATAATATGTCCCTCATTTGTAAAATGTAATAATTTGGTAGTTTAGATTGTTTGGGAAACTGAGTCTTTGTCAAAGAATAAGATTCTTGCCTTTTAATCCTTCTAATTATCAGTTAGCCAAGTGAATAATTAACTTCATAGTAAACTGTGATCTTGTTTTGTGAAAAGTGTTTTCTTTTTTTTTTTTTTTAAGATCAGAGCCTCAAGCTGTCATCCTGGAGAGACTGCTGTGGCATCACAGCTCACAGCAATCTCCAATTCCTAGGTTTAAGCGAGTCTCCTGCCTCTGCCTCCCAAGTAGCTGGGACTACAGGTGTCCGCCACAACGCCTGGCCATTTCTTTTTAGTTGCAGCCATCATTGTTGTTTGGCAGGCCCAGGCTGGATTCGAACACGCCAGCTCAGGTGTACATGGCTGGCACCTTAGCCAGTTGAGCCACAGGCACTGAGCCTGAAAAGTGGTTTTTTTGGAGTAAGAAAAATTAAACAGAAAGGAAAATGGCATTGTGTAAGGAAAGACTCTTGTGTGATAAATTTTGTCCTGAAACAGAATGACTGGTTATTTAAGAAAATGAAAGGCAGGGCAAACTAGAAGGTTTAAGATGTTTGTAAATTGACTGTGCAGGTTGACCAAGACTCATAAAAGGAAATTTGTGAAGGAATATGCATGTGATTCAGTTGACTATGTATTGCCTTTAGAATCTTTTGGTTTGTGACCCGGTTTGAACAAATGTTTTAAGCCTTTGATATTTGATAAACCTTCTAAAATCAAAACTCTGAATTTGATCTTTTTGAAATATTAAGACCACTGACAGTCTGAGAAAGATATACTAGGCTTATTTGGTATGTTAAAAATGTATAGGAAATATTATCAAATATGAAATGGTGGTTAATTTTCTGGGAATTATGGTTATATATATGTTCTAATATTATAAAATATTGGTCTGTCTTAGTGTATGTTGTCAGAAATATTTTAATTTATCACAGAAATTGTTTTTGTAACTGGCTAAGTCCAAAGTTTGTCCTTCAAGGAAAGTAGTAGAAAAAGCTGTCAAGTTCTCTCAAATTCAAATTTTTTTTAAAATTATTTTTTATTAAATAACAACTTTATACATTGATGCATTTATGGGGTTCAGGGTACTGCTGCAATATACAATGTGAAATGCTTACATTGAACTACCTACCACATCCATTACAATTATACTCATTTCTTAAGACTTTTGAAATGTACCATTGCATCATGCACATTAGGTGAGGTCCCCACACCCTCCTTCCTCCCATATCCCCCCTCCATTCCCCTTTTTCTCCTCTTCCCTTCTACTTTCTGGACTATAGTTATGTTTTGCCATTCATATGAGTGTGTAGGTGATTATACATTGATTTCATAGTAGTATTGAGTCCATCAGAAACTTCTTTTTCCATTCTAGAGATACTTTACTAAGAAGAATATGATCCAGCTCCATCCAGGTAAACATAAAAGGTGCAAAGTCTCAATGCATAGTATCCCATGGTGTACATATACCACAATTTGTTAATCCATTCATGAGTTGATGGGCACTTGGGCTGTTTCCCTGTCTTGGCTATCATGAATTGGGCTGCAATAAACATTCTGGTGCAAATGTCTTTGTTATAAAATAATTTTTGATCATCTGCGTATATTCCTAGTAGAGGAATTGCAGGATTGAATGGTAGGTCTACTTTTAGTTCCTTGAGTGTTCTCCAAACTTCTTTCCAAAAGGTCGTATTAACTTGCATTCCCAACATCAGTGTAGAAGTATCCCCTTCTCTCTGCATCCACACCAACATCTGTAGTTTGAGGATTTTGTAATGTGGGCTAACCTTACTGGAGTTAGATGATATCTCAAAGTGGTTTTGATATGAGTTTCTCTGATGATTAAGGATGATGAGCATTTTTTTCATGTGTCTGTCGGCCATGGGCCTGTCTTCATCAGAGAAGTTTATGTTCAATTCTCTGCCCACATAGAAAAGGGGTTATTTATTCTCTTCTTATTGATTAGTTTGAGTTCTCTGTAGATTCTAGTTATCAGACCTTTGTTGGAAGCATAAACTGAAAAAATCTTCTCCCATTCTGAAGGTTGCCTGTTTGCTTTACTTACTGTGCTCTTGGCTGTGCAAAAGCTTTTTAGTTTAATCAGATCCCAGTAATGTATATTTGGTGTTGCTTTAATTGCCCAGGGTGTCTTCCTCATACAATATTCTCCCAGGCCGATTTTTTCAAGTGTTTTCCCTGCACTCTCTTCTAGTATTTTTATAGTTTCATGTCCTAAGTTTAAATCTTTTACCAAGGGAGAATCAATTTTTGATTTAAAAAATTTGATTTTCAATTTTGATTTGGTGAAAGGTGAGGGTCCAGTTTCAGTCTTCTACAGGTCATCAGCCAGTTCACCCAGCACCATTTGTTAAATAGGGAGTCTTTCTCCCACTAAATATTTTTGATAGGTTTTCAAAGATTAAATGACAATAAGTAGCTGGGTTCATCTCTTGTTTCTCTATTCTTTTCCATAAATGTACCTTTCTGTTTTTGTGCCAGTACCATGTTGCTTTGATCACTATAGATTTATAGTGTAGCCTGAAGTCTGGTAATGTGATACCTCCTGATTTGTTCTCATTTCTGAGTAATGTATTTGCTATTTGAGGTTTTTTTCTGATTCAACATAAAATGAAGTACTATTTTTTCAAGTTCTTCAATGTATGACAATGGTGCTTTAATAGGGATTGCATTAAATCTGTAGATTGCTCTGGGTAGTATGGACATTTTAACAATGTTGATTCTTTCCAGCCATGAGCATGGTATGTTTTTCCATTTGTAAACATCTTCAGCTATTTCTTTTCTCAGAGTTTCATACTTCTCTTTATAGAGATCTTTCACATCCTTTGTTAGGTAAATTCCCAGATATTTCATCTTCTTTGGCACTATTGTAAAAGGGATAGAGTCCTTGACTATATTTTCAGCTTAACTATTGTTGGCATATATAAAAGCTATTGACTTGTGTATATTGATTTTGTATCCTGAGATGCTGCTGTATTCCTTGAGTACACTAGATACTAGCTTTTCCTCTTGTGATATTTTACTAGGGAGAATGTTCTCCAACTCCATCCATGTAGATACAAAAAATGTAGAGCCTCCAACATTTTTTTTTTAGAGCCTCCAACTTTTTAATGCCTAAATAGTATTCCATGATATACATATACCACAGGTTTTTAATCCATTCATGGGATGATAGACACTTTGGTTGATTCCACAGCTTGGCAGTTGTGAATTGAACTACAATAAACATTCTAATGCAAATGTCCTTGTGGTAAAATGATTTTTTTTCTTCTGGGAAGATACCTAGTAATAGGATTATGAAATCAAGTGGAAGGTCTATGTTTGGTCCTTTGAGGATCCTCCATACTTCTTTCCAAAGAGCGTATATTAGTTTTTGATCCCACTAGCAATATAAATTTAACAATATAAATTCCCATTAACAATATAAATTCTTTTTCTCGGCATTTATTGAAGAAGGTATCCTTTCCTCAAGTTATATTCTTGACACCTTTGTGGAAAATGAGTTGGGTGTAAATACTTGTGTTTATTTCTGAATTCTCTATTCTATTCCTTTGATCTATGTCAGAACCAGAATTTTTTCTGGGCTTTGCATAATTCTGTACTGAGCAGGTAGAAACTGGGTCAATGCATGTTTTTTAATTTCCTAAATAAAGAAACACAAATACTTTTCTAAGTTAAAAAAAAAAAAACTTAGCTACAAAGCAGGTGTTTACCACAGATAAACCATAAAAAACACAGCAAAGATATGAATGCAAAAAATACCAAAAATACTATTACACAGAAATAACCATTGTTATGTAATTCCTTTCAGAACCTCTTCTACATGCAAATTACTACATAACTATAAGAAATGTATGTCTATTTATGTTTATATTTATATTCAAATTATATCTAGAACTATATATGCAAAACATATACATTATGCCTTATGAAAATTATATTTCTGTGTACATACACATATATTATACAAACATGTGTGATTTCAGATTAGGTTCTGTGAATATTTGCAGTGACACAGAGGAGCCCGTGTCGACAGAAGTTGGTGGTTAGGGCTATGTGGTGCTAGCGAATAAGTTTACCAGAGTTTAAATCTCAGCTGTAGAACTTACAAGAAGTATGTGCTTGATTAAAATACCTATCTTAATCATCTTATCTCTAAAGTGGAGAAACAATAGTATTTTCTCAGAAGTAGTTGTGAGGATACATAAATCTGTATGTTTAGAAGTGCCTGGCACATGGTAAAGTAATCTTCAATAAATGTTAAAAATTTAATGAAGCTTTAAGGCCAGATATTTACAAAGCAAAGAATGTTTAAAGAAAGAAAGATACAAATGGTCCTTGTCAGACAGACCTTTAGACCTTCAGCTAGTACAGAAGATTTTCACAGGCTGGGATTCTCTTCCTGTGAAAAGAATTGTGAGTTTTAGCAGCTTCTCTGAAGGAAGGCTTAGCTCTGGGGATTTCCATCTTTAAAAAAAACCTGACGATTAGGACTGAATCAGTGGTATTATTCTAAATGTATCCATGTAACATCAATCCTCCCCCTTCCCTCCCAAGCCCCTGCGTTGGCACAAAATCAGTTTCTCACTATTACATCTCTCTTTCTCTCAAGAGCATTATGCTATCAGATAAGAAGACAGGGGTGTGTCTCTAATTGGTTTATTTCCCCACAGCATGCAGTCAGAGAAATGGGGTGTGTGCTGCTGAGGAGAGTAAGTCACCATTCTCAACTATTGTTTCTGATGTAGGCACATTTAATAAACTAGAACAATTACAGCCACATTGACAAGAAAAAAATCATTTTTTTGTTTTATGATACATTTCATCCTGTATAATGACAATCATCGCTGGGATTCTATTTGGACTCTATTTTTTGATATTCCATAGGAAAGTTACCACCAACAGAGGAAAATTCCCATGTACAGACTGAAATCTACTTTGTTTCTCAACCCCAATCTCAAATACGAATAATCACAAATAGCAAATGTTGTCATATGCTGAGTGTATATTCCTACAAATTTATGAGCACTGACTTCTGCTGGGCATATTGTATAATGAGCCAGATGTACATAGATTCTCCACCAAGGAGCTAGTGTGAAATTACAGACACAATGAGAAGTGCGCTGAAATAACCAAAGCATCTTAGCTCAGAGCACAAAAACCAACAAACTCTCCGCCTGTGCTTAGGCTTATTAGGATTTCAGATGCTCTACTACACCCATCACTGGGCCACATTCTAAGGCGCAGGCAGATGTGTGTGATGACTCTACTCATCATAGCCACAAATAGCCTCACCCTCGGAAAACACTCCCTCTCATTTCAGGAGGGATTTTTTCCACTGCCTGCCACTCACAACAAACATATCGTTAACCTTATAAACTAAAATCCACTTCTATTTTCCATGACACACCAGCCAGGAACTCATTGCTCTAATTACTACCAATTTCATGATAAGATCTGTAGCCATACTTACTGTTGAAGTATTTGTTTGTCTTATGAATGAGTGTTGTAAAATTTAATTACACCATCTTACCTACAATCAATGAAAAACTAAATCACACCTTCACATAACACAGGGTATTATTTATCCCCAAATTAAGCATTAATGTGGTAATCTAAGGGAAACCACACATATTGTTTTTTCCATTTATGACCTGGTCTTTCTCACATAACTGGTTGTGGCCTGCTGCCTCCCTTCTAGGGTTTTGCCTTCAGATTAATTGTTGATTTCTCTGCTGTACACTCTTACCCGCCTAGGTGGATGTGGGTCCTGCAGGTGGCTCTGCTGTGACTTGTGGTATCTGTTACAATCAGTGTATTCAGCTTGGTGGCATGCCACACATGCTAAGCCCACACTTCTTAATAGGGGAATTTAACCATCTGCCAGATGAAGGTACCTTTCATTCCCAAACAGAATGGCAAACCTCACCTCTCCCCAGATCTAAAAACTAATTTGTCTATGCCAAACCTTTTCAGTTTGGGGTTAGAAACTCCTCTGCTTTCATATCTCAAGATGCTGATTGTCCCCTGAGGGCATCATGGAGTGGGGAGATGCCAGTGCTGACCCCCAGTATCAGAGTGTCAGACAGAACTGGGTTGAACCCTGGCTCTGCCACCTACCATCTGGGTGACATTGGACCTGAAGCTCCTTTAGAGATTTGGTTTCCTCACTGGAAAATGAGGATCATAATATTGCCCTCAAAGGAAATTGGGAGATTCCTAATATATTTAAAGCAACTTTCATGCAGATATGTTGGGCAAATGTGAGTGCCTTATGCTCTTTTTCTCATCTTCACCTAACCTACCACCTTCACCCACATACTCCTACTTTCTCATGTAAGAAATTGTCAGTAAAGACCCAAATAAAAAGGGAAACTTCAAGCCAATTTCACTAATGAATATAGATGCAAAAATTCTCAATAAAATCCTAGTCAATAGATTATAGCTTCTCATTTAAAAAGTCATACAATATGATCAAGTAGGTTTCATCCCAGGCATGCAAGGCTGGTTTAACACACGCAAGTCCCTAAACATAATTCACCATATCAACAGAAGCAAAACAAAGACCATATTATTCTCTCAATAGATGCAGAAAAAGCATTCAATAAAATTCAACATCCTTTTCTAATTAGAACTCTGAAGAGTATAGGCAAAAGTGGCACATTTCTTAATCTGATCGAAGTCATCTATAAAAAACCATAGCTAAATACTGAATGGAGTAAAACTGAAAGATTTTCCACTCAGAACTGGAACAAGACAAGGCTTTCCTCTATCACCACTACTATTTAACATAGTCCTAGAAATTCTAGCCAATACAATCAGGCAAGAGTAGGTAATAAAGGGCATCCAAATGAGGGAACAATAAGTTAAACTTTCCCTCTTTGCTGATGATATGATCTTATACTTAAAGAACCCCAAAGACTCAACCATAAGACTCCTGGAAGTGATCATAAAATACAGTAATGTATCAGCATATAATATCAATGTCCACAAATAAGTAGCTTTTGTAATAGCACCAATGAGAAGCTAATCAAAGACACAATTCCCTTCACGGTAGCTTTAAAACAAAGAACAATACCTAGCAACATACATAACAAAAGAGGTGACCAACTTCTACAAAGAAAAATTACAAAACTCCAAGAAAAGAAATAGCAGAAGATATTAACTAATGGAAGAACATACCATGCTCTTGTCTTGGAAGAATCAACATTGTGAAAATATCTATACTTCCCAAAGCAATCTACAGATTCAGTGCAATCCCCATAAAATCCCAACATCATACATTTAATATTTGGAAAAAAATAATTCTTTGTTTTGTATGGAACCAGAAAAAAACCCATATAGCTAATGCAATTCTTAGTAATAAAAACAAGGCTGGGGGCATCAGGCTACCAGAATTTAGGCTGTACAGGCCATAGTGATCAAAACAGCATGGTATTAGCACAGAAATAGAGACATAGACATCTGGAACTGAATAGAAAAACCACGAGATGAAACTAATGTCTTATAGCCACTTGATCTTTGATAAACCAAACAAGAACATATACTGTGGGAAAGAATCACTATTTAATAAATGGTGTTGGGAGAACTGGATAACCATATGTGA
Organism: Perodicticus potto; assembly: GCA_963574655.1. Taxonomy (NCBI): domain Eukaryota; kingdom Metazoa; phylum Chordata; class Mammalia; order Primates; family Lorisidae; genus Perodicticus; species Perodicticus potto. Next base: position 54,163 of record CAUYRH010013865.1, read on the forward strand.
AAGACTGAAACTGGACCCACACCTTTCCCCACTCACTAAGATAGATACAAGATGGTTAAAAGATCTAATCCAAGGCATAAAATAATAAAAAATCCTTGAAGAAAGTGTGGGGAAAATACTTGAAGATATCAGCCTGGGAAAAGATTTTATGAAGAACACTCCAGTGACAACTGCAACAACAACAAAAATAAACAAATGTGACTTAATTAAACTGAATAGCTTCTGTACAGCTAAGGAGACAACAACCAAAGCAAAGAGACAAACTTTAGTATGGGAAAAGATATTTGCATATTATGAATTGGACAAAAGTTTGATAACTAGAATCTACAGAGAATTCAAATTAAGCAACAAAAAAAGAACTAACAATCCCTTGTATCAATGGGAAAGTGAGATGAATAGAATCTTCTCTAAAGAAGACAGATGAATGGCTAACAAGCATATGAAAAAATTCTCATCATCCCTGATCATCAGAGAAATGCAAATGAAAACCACCCTGAGATATTCCCTATCCCTAAGTGAAAACGGCCCACATCACAAAGTCTCAAAGCTGCAGACGGGGGGTGGATGTAGACAGAAGCGAACACTTTTACACTGCTGGTGGGACTGCAAACTAATACAACCTTTTGGAAGGAAATATGGAGACTATTCAAACTCAAACTAGACCTCCCATTTGATCCTGCAATCCCATTACTGGGTATCTACCTAGAAGAAAAAAAGTCATTTTTTCATTAGGACTATTATAGGCTGTTTATTGCAGCTCAATTTACAAATGCCAAATTGTGGAAACAAACTAAATGCCCACCAATCAAGGAATGGATTAACAAAATATGGAATATGTATAGCATGGAATACTATTTAGCTACTAAAAAAAGATGGTGAGTTTATATCTTTTGTATTAACCTGGATGGAGTTGAAACACATTCTTCTTAGTAAAGCATCAAAAGAATGCAGAAACAAGAATCCAATGTACTCAATTCTGATATGAGGACAATTGATGCTAGCGGGGGTAGGGGAAAGGGAGAGTGGAGAGAGGGAAGGAGGGAGGGGATGGGGGTCATGGTACATGACATACCTCTTGGGGGCAGGACACAATTATAAGAGGGACTTTACCTAACAAATGCAAGCAGTGTATCCTGGTTTTTTGTACCCTCAATGATTCCCCAACAATAAAAAAAAAAGAAAAAACAAGAAATTGTCAGTTTCCATTCTTTTCCTCTAATAAACCTCCCAACTCCCTTTTAACCCACCCCGTAATTCCCACAAGCTCAGTTTGATAAGGTTCTTGAAAAGCCAGGACCAGAAATGTGTAGCTTACGAGTCAATTACCTGGGCCTCCAGGTTACAAAAACAATGACTTATCTTTGGAGAAATGTGGAGGAAAACGGACTTGATAGTGCTGGAGGGTGGTAAATCAGAGCAAATTTTATGAAAATAAATAGATAAAGTTTTTTAAAATGTCCATATGTTTTGACTTAGTAATTTTACCTCTAGGGATTTGTTATAGTGAGGAAATAGAAAAATCTTCAATGATTTGTATATAGTATTTTCATTATAGCATTGTAATGGTGAACATTTCAAAGCAAGCAAAATATCTGATAGAACACAGAAATAAGGGGATACATACTAGGCCCTTATTCAAAATCACCATTTAAAAGTATATAATGACTTTGGAAAATGCTTGCAATTTGATACAAAATTATGAGTATATCATCAGTTTTAACAGTACATTGTAAAAAACATAAAATTACCAATTTAATTTCTGAGTACATACACAAAAGAAGTGAAGGCAAGGACTAGAATAGACATTTTTTTCTTTTTTAATTTTTATTTGTTTTTTATTGATCTCTATTATCTGTTCATATTTTGCAGGTAGAACAGATATTTTTATAGCCATGTTCACAGCAACATCATTCGCAATAGCTGAAAGGTGGAAGCGGTTCAGGTGTCCATCAACAAACAAGAAGACAAAATACGGAGTATCCATATACGATGGACTATTACTGAGCTATAAAAAGGAAGGAAATGGAAACATGCTACATACAACTTGAATATACCTGGAGGACATTATACTACATGCTACAAGCCAGTCACAAAAGGACAAATACTGTCTATATGATACACATCCATGTAATTTTATGAAGTACTCAGAGTAGTTAAATTCATAAAGAAAGTAGAATAGTGGTTGTCAAAGACTGGGAGATGAAAAGAATAGGGAATTAGTGTCTGAATGGGTAAAAAGCTCAGTTGGGGAAGACAAAAATTTCTGGAGATATTAGCCAGATGTTTTGTTGGGTGCCTGTAGTCCCAGCTACTCAGGAGGCTGAGGCAGTAGGATTGCTTGAGCCCAGGAGTTTGAGGTTGCTGTGAACTATGATGATGCCACTGCACTCTACCCAGGGCTACCAAATGAGATCCTGTCTCTAAAAAAAGAATTTCTGTAGATGATGGTGATGGATGTACAGCAAAGTGAATATATTTAATGCTACAGAACTATATACTTAAAAGTGGTTATAATGGTAAATTTCATGGTGTATATATTTTATCACAATAAGACATACTTATGTATGTATACATATACATTCATACAATACTTGTCACATACTCAGAGATATCCAAAAACATATACACATTTTAAGAAAGGAAAAAACTGTATTAAAATTATAATACTCAAGTCAAATTTGACTTCTACAATTACAAGAGATACAAGATAAAATATACAGGATAATAAACATTATTGGTATATACTGAGTACTACAATTTTAATACAGTTTTTTCTTTTCTTAAAATGTGTATGCATTTTTTGGGCACCCTCTGTATACACATGCACATATATAAATGAAACTTTGAAAGGCTATAAGCCAAATGTTTGCTGTGAATTGTGAAGTCTCAAAGATTGAATTGTAAGAGATTTTTACTTTCTTCTTTATATTTTCCTGTTTTACAACTTTTCTATTATAAACATGTACTACTTTTTTGACCAGAAAAAAAATCCATGTTCTTTAAATCCATTTGAGTTTCCTTCACAGGATGCTTGGGTCAAAAAGGAAGCTGGCCAGGTGTAGCATCCATCGCTCCCACGGGCGGACACATGTGCACCCACAGACAGGACGGCTCCTTTCCAGATCCTGCCCTTGGTCTTTACAAGGTGGTCTCAGCCTTGCAGAGCTCATAAGGAATCTCTCACTCACACATGTTGTAGAGAGTATTTACACAGAGATCTCCAAACTCATAAGTGAATTTATGCTTGTTTTCAAAAAGGACTCCTCTCAGTGGCCCCAGAAACTACATTTGGACTGTTCTCCCTGAACATCAAGTGGAGACTTCGTGTGCCAGCAACACGACACAGTGGGAAACGTCCTGCAGCCAACCACACCCACCAGAATTCCACAACTTGACCATCAGCCAGCTACTTCCTTTCTCTGGCCCTTCTTTCTTTTCATTGATAAGACAAGAAGCCCAAGCAAATCATCATCTACCCCTGAATCCAAGTTCACAATTTGTCTCCTCCAGGCAGCCTTCCCTGATAAACAAAGTGACTCTGAAGGTCGTGTTGACAGTCATCAAATGCACCTGTACAAAGTTACAGTCAAGATTCGCATGTGATTTCTTTAGCAGTTTTCATGGGAATCTTCAACAGTGCTCAGGTGTCAGCACAGGGTCTTCTAGTCTTTTCCCTGCCCTTCCAGTCCCAGCGGAGAATTCTGATCATTTGTGATTAAACAAGTCTCGGGCAAGTCAACATCCAGTAGACCCTTGATGTACCTTATACCCTGGTTATGTCATGCTTCCAGAAATTCCTTTAACATACCATGCCCTATTAGGGGCCTTTGCAAATGCTGGTCCTGCTTCCTCCAGTTTGTAAACTTGATATCCTTTAAGACCAAACTCACATAGTAATAGCAAATATTATCAGTTCCTTATAATACAAAAACATACTGTTCGTCAGCATCTTACATGTAGCAACAGATTTTTTTGCACACAAGTCCTAACAGGCATTTTTGGCTGTCTAATTCCTCTCATTTCCTGCCTGTGGTTGTTTTTTGTTTTGTTTTATTATGACATGGTTCTTCAGCCTTTCAGATGATTTTATAAACCACCGGCTAGCTTTCCTATCAAATGCTATTCTTCCTGAGTAAGTCAGTTGGTCACTGATTCTTAAATTGTAAGGCGCCTAACTAGTAGCCTGCACTGAATATCACTGAATCCAGGCACAATGTTAGTTAGTGTAAAGGGTGGAAGAATACGAGGATTCCATCCTGCTCTTAAGGAGCTCACCTCTGTATTAGAAAAAAAAAAAAAAAAAAAGGCAAATAGCAATGCAAGGTACTTTAAGGCATAATGTGAATACTTATGAAAGTGTAACTTAGGTCTACTAGAACTCAGATGATGCATATGGTAAGTCTGAGAAGGCTTCGTAGAGGAGGCAAATAGCATCAGTGGTTAGGGTGAACTCTGGAATCAGATTACCTGAGTTCAAATCCTGCCTCTGACATATATTGGATATGTAAACTTTGGCAAGTTACTTAATAATATTTTTGCAATTTCTTTACCTGTAAAGTAACAATAAGAGTATCTATTTAGTAATCACCTGACAGCCAGCTCATTCCCTGGAATCTGTCTGTAGAACACGTTCCCAAGTTTGGTCCCAGTGGGATTTGCCATCTCACCAGCCTCATCTTGCTGTGAGGAACTGTCTATCTCATTCAAGGGTTTTATTCTGAAAAATTTGAATTCAGTCAAAAGGCCGCACTCAAGGATCTAGAAAGCCACATGGGACCCCAAGGCTGTAGGTTCTCCACCCCTGTGTGAGTTGCTTACCTCTTCCGTTCTCAATATCCACTTCATGGAGCTATTTCAATGCCTAAGTAAGGAAGATACATATCTAAATTCTGTTTGACTCTTGTCACTTAATTTGTTCCTATTATTGTCTGTATTTTTATTTTGAAATCTCTGATGGCCATTCCTATAGTCATTCATGTTGCCACCTGTCTGCCAATTTCTCTACTTTTAAATTTTTCTCCTTCAAGTCCCATCTCCCAGGAGTTACACTTCAAGGGTTCTGGCACTACCTTCTTGGTCACGCTCTGCATAAAAGCCATATTCACTGTTCATCTTCTTTTAGCCCAATAAACACATTCTCATTCTTGATTTAAACTTGCATCATAATATTATGTTGCAAGATATGTCATTAAATTTCAATAGGGCATTTGGCAAGATCTCTTATAATATCTTTATGCAAAAGTTGGAGAAATCGTGGGTGCATAGGCAAATTGCCTAAACTAAAGGTGGTGATTAACAAATTAGTATCTTTTTAAAGAAAGCTTATACTGTCATGATAGGGCTCTGTGCACACACTATTTTTGTTAGCATTTTTATTAATGGCTTAGATGCTCACTTCTAAAACAGATTCATTAAATTCACATATGATACAAAGCTGGGAAGGATAATAATATTTTTAGGTCACAGCAGATTTTTTAAAAAATCTTAGTATGCTAGACTAATGGGCTGAATAAAACAAAAAGTTAGAAAAGGGCAAGTGTAACATTCTTTGCTTGAATCTAAAGAAACGAGCAAAATTCTAGGATGAGCTAGTTTAGTAGTAGTCATTCTCTCCACAGTCAACATGGCATGATTTTTTATTTTATATAATTGCCAAAAAACGCAACACAATCTTAGTAGGCATCAGAAGACCAGCTGCAGAAGATGCAGATAATGGTCTGTCTTAACCTTATGTAGCCAGATCAAACATTTAGAATTGTATTCAGTTAAGGGTGACATTTTAGGAAATATTAGTGAGTTGAAAGGTATTTGTAAAGAAATCATTGGGATTATAAGATACCTTATAAGAGGAACCTTTGAAGGAAGTAGGGATATTTAGACTGAACAAAAGAGTCACAAGATTGAAGAATTGTAGTAGGATGCAGAAAGTATGGGATAGGTCTTCATCTCAAAGAGGTTACAGTCAAGATGATTAGATTAGTGTTGTACACAAGCAAATTTAAAATAGGGAAGAAATGATTGATTTTACTGGGGGGGGCAGGAAGGTTTTCACAGAGGTAGAGGCTGGAACTGAACCTCAAAGGATAAGGAAGAGGGTTTCACCTACCAGCAGCTCAGGTCATTTGCAACATAAGGGAACGACATATACATAAACCCTCAGGCAGGGGCTAAAGCAGGGAGTTAAAAAGTAAATGGAAGGTGGGCTGGACACAGTGGCTCACACCTGTGATCCCAGCACTTTGGGAAGCAAAGGTGGGAAGATCCCTGAGACCAGGAGTTCAAGACCAGTTTGAACAACATAGTGAGGCCCTATCTCTACAAACAATGAAAAGCAAATGTAAAGTGAGAAAGTGAAGACAGCAATGGTCAAAGTTAGAGTCTAGGTTTCTGCTTAAATGTAATTTCCTCAGAGAAACTTCCTGGCCCATAACTCCCAATCTAAATTAGATGTCCCTGTCGCACCATCCTTTAGTGTTCTATAATTTCCCTCTATAGAACCCCCAGTTTGTATTTTATGTTTATTTATGTAGGTGCACTGTTTAGTATGAATTTGCCAGCTAGACTGCACACTGAATAAGAGCAGCCAGGCTGTGCCTAGGATGCATGTGACAAAAAATGAATACTGCAACCCTGCTTATCCTCAGGGAATACATTCCAAGACCCACAGTGGATGCCTGAAACTGTAGATAGTACCAAGCCCTAAATATTCTCTTTTCTGCTATACACACATATCTATGATAAAGTTTAATTTATAAATTAGGCACAGGAAGATATTAATAACAATAACCAATAACAAAATAGAAAATTCAAGTAAAATAATAGTTTCCTGAGCATAAACACCTTGATACCACAACAGTTGATCTGACAACCAAGATGGCTGCTGAGGACTAGTGGGAGAGAGCAGGATGGCATGCAATTTTGTCAGGAAAGTCAGAAGACAAACCATTTACAGTTTACAAATTATTTCTAGAATCTTCTCTTAATATTTTCAGACCATGGTTGACTTTGGGAACATGAAACTATGGAAAGTGAAACCTCAAGTAAGAAGAACTACCGTATATGTGGAATGATGCACCTATTGCAGAAGAATACGATATGACCATCCTGTATGTCCACACATGCCTTTGGAAACAAGCAGCAATTGAACTAATAGTATTTGAATGGGTTGATTCCAACAGGAGAAAGAAAAGAAAGGAAGGATACTGAAGACAGATGGGGCAGCTCCAAAAAAGCACAGGGTCATAAAACCACAGAGAACTTTCGCATGTTTGCTCACAGTAGAGGAGGGCAAGTGATGGCTGACAAGACAGAGGTAGGCAAGAACTCGGCCATTTGTTCATTCAATGAATATGTATTGAGCACCTACTCACAAAGGACTTCCTAATCCATGCCCAGAAGTTTGAGTTTTATCCAAACTGCATTAAGCAACTACTGAAGGATTTGAAAGTCCTATGATTCAATTTATATTTTAGAAAGTTCATTCTGGATGTTGCACGGTAGATTATCTTAGAGGATGACAAAGCTGGAGGGAAGTAGAGACCATTGGAATGCTGTTCCAGAGATCCAGGTAAGAAAGGTAGTGGGACTGAGAAAAGAAAGGTCATGTTTCAAGGAAATATTCAAAATCTAAAATGGACAGAATTTGATGATACACTGGATATAGAAAATAAGAAAGTAGAGGTTAGAATAATTCTTGGGATTCTGTCACATGTAATGGAGATAAATGATGGTGAACAGAACAAAGGATGAAAGGAAGAAGAGAAAGATGAAGGGAAAGTTATGATGTCCATTTTGTACATTGATACCTGTGGAAGAGATTGCTAGTTGTTTATGAGAATCATTTTCCTCCTTTTCACATATCAGTAGCTGGTATGTGGCTGCTGCTCAGCTCTCCTTTGGAATGGCATTTCCCAGTCACTCCTTGCAGTAGGTTGGTGGACATGACTAAGATCTTGCTGATGCAATGTGACCAAGAGCAAAGAATATAGCATCTTTCTCACTGGCTTAAGAAAAGATCCTTGGGGATTTCTACACTGTCTATACCTCCACTGTTATACTGTCTTTTTGTGTTCTATAATTTCTCTCTATAGAACTCCTGGGTTGTATTTTTTGTTTATTTGTGTTTGTGCACAGTTTAGTATGAATTTGAGAGCTAGACTACACACTGCATAAGGGTAGCCTTTACACTGTTTAAAATGGTGATGACCAAAATGACTTAGGAAGTCACAAGTTGAGGATGGCTTTAGTCTCCATTATCCTGTGTCCCTACGTGTATCAGGGCTGTCTTCTAATCTAGGAAATGCACTTTGGGCTACTTACATGATAGAGAAAAGTGCTTATTTTCTTCAAGCCACTAATTTTTAGAGTATTTTTGTTATAGCAGCTTATCTTGCCTCATACAAAATCTACGTAGAGATAAGAATAGTTGAATATACTCTGAAGTTCAAGAAAGAGGCAAATTTAACACTTATAATCAAATTGGGTTAAAGTCAAAGCCATGGAAATAAATAAGTTTCTTATGATAAGTATACAAATAAGGAGAAAGGACTTGAGATGGAACACAAGAGATTATAATATTCAGAGTTTTCATAGAGGGAAGATGAAGATATCATAAGAAAGAGTGAAAAAACTGATAAGAGAATTAGAAGACAGTGGTATTATAAATGCCAAGAGAGGAGCTAGTATCGAGCAGAATTATCAAAGGAAAACAGTCAAGGAAGGAAGCTCCATGAGAAAGTGAGAGAGAATAGGACCCAGAACAACAAGTATTAGCCCCACAACAGAGCTGAAAATGTTTTCATGATGCAAGAGAATGTCAGGAGTCCAAAAGGAGTACAGAGGGGTTAAGTTTCTAAAGGTGTCACAAGAATTAAGAGTTATCATTGTTTTTTATACAAGTAGAAAATGAGGTTGGTGTTTTACTTATAGCAAATGGAAAGAGGTAACAGTTTAGAAAAGTTACCAGGAGTACGGGCAGCACCTGTGGCTCAGTGGGTAGGGTTCTGGCCCCATATACTGAGAGTGGTGGGTTCGAACCCGGCTCAGCCAAATTGCAACAAAAAAATAGCTGACCATTGTGGTGGGCACGTATAGCCCCAGCTACTCAGGAGGCTGAGGCAAGAGAATCACCTAAGCCCAGGAGCTGGAGGTTGCTATGAGCAGTATGACGCCACGGCACTCTCTACAAAAAAAAAAAAAAAAAAAGTTACCAGGATAGAAAAACATGTTGGGCATGAAACTAGAGTTGAATGATTTCTCCACATGTAGCATGTAGGAGGGGGAAGAGGGTAACACTGACCCAAGACTGGGATTGTGTGCAGCAAGTGTGATGCTCAGATGCAGGTCAAAAAGTGGAGGGTACTGGGGACAGCAATTTCTATTTTCATCACTTTGACCTTTATATTCATGGAGATTTTACACTAGATCTGCCATATTATTGACTACAAACTTGTCACCATCATTCTCATCACACCTTTCTAAGTCTGAGAAATACATTTCCAAAACCTCTACCTATATAGTTCTAGGTTAGAGTGTGCCAATGAAAGAAATTTGTGTGAGATTCAGAAGAAGGGAGCAAAGAGGTAGTCCTTATTCCTAGGGCAAAGAGGCTAGAAGTGGTAGCTTCTAGAACTTCCTCACAGTGACTTTTTCTTTAGACTTCTGAAGCTTCACTCTTTTAGCTCCTCCCATATTCACATAAGCTCTAACCCCTACGTGAAATATCTTATTCCCATAAATCTCATGGTGGTTCTCTTTTCCTGACACAAACCGGATGGATATGCCAGGCCTAGTGTTGATGTGGCTGTCCCGAGCATCTCTGAAAGGACTGTAGACTCTGCAGCCAGAATGCCTAAGGTTAAATCCTGGTTTGGTTTTGTAAAATCTGCTTTACCTCTCTTAACCTATAAAACAAGAACAATAAGGTGACAATGAAAGAAATAGTGCATTTAAAGTGATTTGTACACTTCTGGTATTATAACAGCAACATAAGCATCTCTGGAAAGTATTGTGAGTTTGATTACTTCAAGAAAGTAATGTGAGTCCAGATTACTTCAAGAAAGCAAATATCACAATAAAGTCAGTCACATGAATTTTTTTTTTGTTTCCCAGTGCATATAAAAGCTATGTTTACATGGTACTATGATCTATTAAGTGTACAATAGCATCATATCTAAAAAAACATTTTATAAACTTTAATTTCAAAATATTGAGTTAATGAAGAAATCAATAAGAAAATTTTTTTATTTTTTTTCTTTTTATTAAGTCATATACACATAGCTCATGAATGCATTTATGCTTTTGTGGGGTACAATGTGTTGATTTTAATACAATTTGCAATGGTTACATCAAACAAATTAATATACCTTTCACCTCATTAACTTAATTATTGTGTTAAGACATTTATGTTCTATACTTAGTAGATTTGACTTGTACCCTTACAATATACTCCATAGGTGTGTTCCCACCATTTACCTTCCCTCTATCAAATCTCCACTTCCCCTCTCATCCCACTCTACTTCTCTCCTTCATCCGTGGCTATAGTTGTGATCTTTCATTAAAAAAATGTGAGTAATTATAAATTGGTTTCATAAAAGTATTGAGTACATTGGATACTTTTTCTTCCATTCTTGAGATACTTTACTAATAAGAATATTTTCAAGCTCCATCCATGTAAACATAAAAGAAGTAAAGTCTCCATCTTTTTTTAAGGCTACATAGTATTCCATGGTATACATATACCATAATCTATTAATCCATTCATGGGTTGATGGGCACTTGGGCTTCTTCCATGACTTGGTAATTATGAATTGAGCTACAGTGAACAATCTGGTGCAAATATCTTTGTGGCAAAGTGATCTTTGGTGACTTGTAGAAGACTGAAACTGGACTCACACCTCCAACACAAATTGACTCTCACTGGATAAAAGACTTAAATTTAAGGCATGAAACTATAAAGATTCTTGGAAAGAGTTCAGGGGAAACACTTGAAGAAACTGGCCTGGAAAAAAACTCTATGAGAAGGACCCTCCAGGCAATTAAAGCTATACCAAAAACACATTACTGGGATCTGATTGAACTAAAAAGCTGAGTGGCACCTGTGGCTCAAAGGAGTGAGGTGCTGGCCCCATATACCGGAGGTGGCAGGTTCAAACACAGCCCCGGTCAAAAACTGCAAACAAAAAAGCTTCTGCACGCCAATAACACAGTAAGTAAAGCAAGTAGACAGCTCTCAGAATGGGAGAGAACATTTGCAGTTTATGTTTTTGACAAAGGTTCGATAACCAGCATCCACAGAGAACTCAAATTTATCAATGAGAAAAGAACAAGTGATCCCATTTCATCGTGGCAAGAGACTTGAACAGAAGCTTCTCTGAAGAAGACAGGTGAATAATCTACAAACACATGAAAAAATGCTCATCATCTTTAATCATCAGAGAAATGCAAATCAAAACCACCTTGAGATACCATCTAACTCCAGTAAGAGTAGCACACATAACAAAATCCCAAAACTACAGATGTTGGTGTGGATGTGGAGAAAAGGGAACACTTCTGCACTGCTGGTGGGAATGCAAGCTAATATGCTCCTTTTGGAAAGAAGTTTGGACAATACTCAGAGATCTAAAAGTAGACCTGCTGTTGGATCCTGCAATTCCTCTACTAGGTATATATCCAAAAGAAAAAAATTAAGACTTATTAAAACAAATAAAAACAAATATCAAAACCTATGGGATACAGAAAAATCAGTGCTAAGAGGAAATTTTATAGTAATAAATGTCCACATCAAAAAAGTAGAAAGATTTCAAATAAATAACATAATGATGTAGCAAAGGAACTAGAAAGGCAAGAACAAACCAAATCCAAAATTAACAGAAGGAAAGAAATAATAAAGATCAAAGCAAAACCAAACAAAACAGAGACTAAAAAAAAAATACAAAGGATTAATGTAATAAAAGGTTAGGTTTTTTAAAAGACAAGTTAACAAACCTCTAACTAGACTAATAAGAAAAAAAGAGAGAAGACCCAAATAAATAAAATTAGAAACAAAAAAGGAAACATTATAACAGATAATACAGAAATACATAGAATCATATAGACATAATTATGAACAACTATATGATAACAAATTGGGAAACCTAGAAGAAATAAGAAATTCCTGGACACATACAACTTATCAAGTGTGAACCAAGAAGAAATATAAAACCCCAGCAGACCAATAACAAGTAATGAGATTGAATCAGTAATCAAAAGTCTTCCAACAAAGAAAAACTTAGGACCAGATGGCTTTACTGCTCGATTCTACAATATCTAACACCAATTATCCTCAAACTATTCCAAAACATTAAAAAGGAGGGAATCTTCCTAATTCATTCTACAAGGCCAGCATTACCCTGATACAAAACCAGGCAAAGCCACAATGACAACAACGAAAAGGAAGTTACTGGCCAACATCCATGATGAACATAGATGCAAACATCCTCAACAGAATACTAGCAAACAGAATCCAACAAAACAACAAAGAGATAATACACCATGATCGAGTGGGATTTATCCCAGGGATGCAAGGATAAGTCAACATACACAGATCAATAAATGTGATACATCACATCAACTGAATAGTGAACATAAACATAAACATATGATCATAAACATATGATCATCTCGATAGACGCAGAAAAGGCATTTGATAAAATTCAACATCCCTTCATGATAAAAAAAAAAATCTCAACAACCTCGGCACAGAAGGAACATACCTCAGCATGTAAAAAGCCATATATGCCAGACCCATAGCTAACATCACATCAAATTGAGTGGGTAGAAAGCAGAAAGTCTTTAAGAAAGAGAAAATCTTTAAGGAGAAAGAACTTTAAGAAAGGATGTCCATTTTCACCACTCTTATTCAGCATAGTACTGAAAATCCTAGAGCAATCAGGCAAGAGAAAAAATAAAAAGCATCTATGTTGGAAAAGAGAAGGTCAAATTGTCCCTCTTTATAGATGGCATGATCTTAAATATAGAAAAGATGCCTCAAAAACTCTTAGAATTGGCAAACAAATTGAGTAAAGTTACAAGATACAAAATCAACATATAAAGATTAATAGTGTTTCTATACCAATAACAAACTAGCTGAAAAATAAATCAATCCCACTTAACAATAGCTACAAAAAATATCTAGGAATATTTTTGTAGCTATTTTTTAACCATGGAGATGAAAGTTCTTATGTATCAGAAGAATTAATATTGTCAAAATGACCATACTGCCAAAGCAATCTATAGATTCAATTCAATTCCTATGAAAATACCAATCTTCATAAAAATAGAAAAAAATTCTAAAATTCATATGAAACCATAAAAGACCCTAAATAGACAAAACAATACTTAGCAAAAAAGAGACAAACTAGAGGTATCACACTACCTGACTACAAAATATACTACAAAGCTATGGTAATCAAAACAGTATGATATATGCCACTACAGACACATAGAACAGTGGGACAGAATAGAGAACCCAGAAAGAAATACATTTATTTACAGCCACCCGATTTTCAATAAAGGTGCCAAGAAGATATACTGGGAAAATGATACCCTCTTCAGTAAATAGTGCTAGGAAAACTGAATACCCATTTATAGAAGAATGAAACTAGACCCCTATCTCACTATGTATAAAAATCAACCCAAATCAGTTAAAAATTTAAACCTAAAACTATAAAACTTATAGAAGAAACAGGAGAAATGTATCAGGACATTGGTCTAGGCAAAGCCCATATGGCTAAAACTCCAAAAGCACAGGAGCGGCAGCCTGTGGCTCATTGAGTAGGGCACCAGCCCCATATGCCAAAGGTGGCGGGTTCAAACCCAGCCTCTGCGGAACTGCAAAAACAAAAATAGCTAGGCGTTGTGGCGGGTGCCTGTAGTCCCAGCTACTCAGGAGGCTGAGGCAAGAGAATCACCTAAGCCCAGGAGTTGGAGGTTGCTATGAGCTGTGTGACATCACAGCACCTCACCAAGGGCAATAAAGTGAGATTCTGTCTCTACCAAAAAAAAAAAAGCACAGGAAAAAAATACAGAAATAGACAAATGGTACTATATTAAACTAAAAGCTTCTGTACAACAAAGGAAATAATCAAGAGTAAAGAGACAACCTATTGAATGAGAGAAAGTATTTGCAAACTATTCATTCATTAAGTGACTAATATCCAGAATGTATAAGAAAATAAAACAATTCAACAGCAAACAAATAATTTGATTAAAAGTGAGCTAAGGATCTGAATAGATATTTTTCAAGAGAAGACATAGAAAATGGCCAAAAGATATATGAAAAAAATGTTCAACATCACTAATCACCAGGGAAATGGAAATCAAAATTGTAATGTGATATCATTATACTCCAATTAGAATGGCTGTTATTAAAAAAATAACAAACACTGGTGAGTATCCAGAGAAAAGTGAACTCTCATATGCTATAATAAATTATTGCAGCCATCATGAAAAACAGTGTGGAGGATTTTCAAAAAATTTAAAATAGAAGCACCATATGATCCAGCAATCCCACCACTGGGTATTTACCAAAGGAAAGGAATTCAGTGTAACAAAGGGATACCTGGACCTGCATGCTTACTGCAGCAAGCAATAATTCACAACAGCCAAGATATGGAATCAACCTAAGTGGTCTATCAATGGATGAATGGATGAAAAAAATGTGGTGTATGTACCCAATGGCATACTATTCAGCGATACACAGGAATGAAATTCTGTCATTTGCAGCAACAGGGAAGGAACTGGAAGTCATTATTTGAAGTATAATAAACCAGGCACAGAAAGACAAAAAGTGCAAAGTCTTACTCATATGTGGGAGCTAAGAAAAGTTGATATTGTGGAGGTAGAGCAGAATTACAGTTGTCAGAGGCTGAGAAGAGGGGTGTGGGGATGAAGATAGGTTGGTGAATGGTACAAACATACAGTTAGGAATAAGCTCTATTGTTTGATAGCACAGTTAAAAAAATCTATGGTGTATTTCAAAATAAGTAGAAGATTTGAAATGTCCCCAACACAAAGAAATAATAAATCCTTGAGGCAATAGATAGCCTACATACCCAAAATTTACCATTGCACAGTATATGCATGTAGCCCAGGATGAAGGAGAAAAATGGAGTGGGAAGGGAGGGGAGGAGGGAGGTTTGATAGAGGGATGGTAAACGGTGGGACCACACCTATGGAGCATATTGCAAGGGTACAAGTCAAATCTGTCAAGTGTAGAACATAAATGCCTTAACATAATAATCAAGTAAATGAGGTGAAAGCTATATTAATTAGTTTGATGTAAGTACTCCAAATTGTATAAAAATATCAACACATTGTACCCCACAAAAGCTTTAATGTACTCATGATCTATGTGTATATGACTTAATAAAAGGAAAAAAAAAATCACATGTACCTCATAAATATGTATAATATGTATCGATTTAAAAATACTTCATTGGTGATCCATGGACCGCTGGATGGACTGATGGACAGACGGACTGACCTTGCGTCACTCCCACAGGCCTCTACTTACCACACAGCGGGCTGCTGCTGCTGCCACTGCTGCTGAGTCCAAGTCTGACAGTGTGCTGTCCATGATTTTCAAGGTTTTTCTTCTTTGTGCAGAACTTTTAGTTAAAGTTCCTGCTAGGTTATATTTTTCCTGTAAATTACTTCTTTTCCAAACTCTGATGTTAATGTCCCCTGAGGAGAGTGCGACCATTGTTGCAGTGTTCAGGCTTCGTGTGATGCTGGCAATTTTCGTCTTCAAAGTGTGGAAGGAAGGCTTGACTCGGTGGCAGGAAAACAAAAATGAATAGAGTGGGGCGGCGCCTGTGGCTCAGTGAATAGGGCACCAGCCCCATATACCAAGGGTGGCGGGTTCAAACCCGGCCCTGGCCAAATTGCCAAAAAAATAGCTTGGTGTTGTTTGTGGCAAGCACCTGTAGTCCCATCTACTCAGGAGGCTGAGGCAAGAGAATCGCCTAAACCCAGGAGTTGGAGGTTGCTGTGAGCTATGATGCCACAGCACTCTACTGAGGGCATTAAAGTGAGACTTTGTCGCTAAAAAAAAACGAATTAGAGCAGCTTTTCCTTTATAGCTGCAAATGTAGGGTGGGCTGGGGTGGGGTGGGGATGTACCTAAAGGGTTTTTCTTTTTGTTTCTTGTAGTAAATGTGCTTTTTTATTTATTATTTTAAGGGGTAGGGTGGCGGGTGGATGGGGAGGGGAATTACATATTTACTGTAGCTAAGACTTCAATAAAAATGTGGGTGGGGGTGGGCTGACATTTTTCGACTGCATGTTATGTATGTGCCAAGTGTTTTTCATTAAGGACACAATGTTTTTGACAGGACCATATTTGGCTAATGTAAATATTAATGCCAAAATAGGAAACCAGGATGAAAGTAACACTGTAATTTAGTAGGAGTAGAATGTATTTCATATTAAAATGTGTCATGACAGTAGAATGTATTTCATATTAAAATGTGTAATTTTTATGACTCAGCTCAAGCAATGATTTTCAGAGTACATCCTCATTGATTCTCCTCCCAGAGAGGTGGATGTGCTGTTACTGCTTTCTAACTCTGCCTACTACGTGGCCTATTATGATGAGGAAGTTGATAAAGTAAACCAGTATCAAAGACTAAGTCTAGAAGACCTACCAAAAATAAAAATAGGTCCTGAACCCACTCTTTTTGGTAAGCCAAAATTCTCCTGCATGCAATTGCACTGCAGGTACAGAGAAGCAAGTGGCTACTTCCACATGCTGAGAGCTATAATGCAAAATCCAGAAGAGGATGGAAAAAATACCCTTCAGTGCATTGCAGAGAGGCTGCAGATCACCAAGCAAGCCATGGGATTGGATGTATCCATAATTGAGAAAAAATTTGAGCAGAATAGCAGTAAACCTCATGAAGACATCATTGGTATCAGATCTCAAAACCAAGAGTCTTTGGCCCAGGGGAAAAAAAAAATTTAATGAGTAAATTTTCTTCTTTAAACCAAAAAGTAAAGCAAACCAAATCCAATGTAAATATTGGCAACCTACGAAAACTAGGAAACTTCACAAAACCTGAAATGAAAGTTAATTTTCTAAAGCCAAATTTAAAAGTAAATCTTGGGAAGTCAGATAATAGTCTTGAAACCATGGAAAACACAGGAGTGATGGATAGTAAGGTCAGGCAGAGTCTGACCGGGATCAGTCTTCAGATAATGACTCATCCCATTCTGAAAAATTCCTTACAAATTCCAAGTCTGATGACGACAGGCAGCTAGCTAATTCTTTAGAGAGTGTAGGGCCAGTAGATTATGTTCTTCCTAGTTGTGGTATCATTGCTTCAGCACCTCGACTAGATCCCAGTCTATTAGCAGCACTGATATTAGCATTCGTGTTCCTTCAGAGATCACTATTGCTCATGGGAGTGGGCATAGAAAAGGCCAGGAAAATCTACTGATGATGAAAATTCTTTCTGCTGACAACATACTCATATCAACTAGCTTTGCCAAGCCTGTGGATATTTACTTCCACAGATTTGTGAAGGATGCACAAAACAAAATGACCCAACTATCAGAGGCCAGGTCTGTGTCTCAGCAGGATAGTGAGGAAGGAAATCAAACGACCAGTCAAGTTTCCAGTGAAGCAACCCAAGCAGAGTCAATGGAACAGACACCCTCCAGACCATCTCAATTGGATGTGTCGTTTTCTACAACAGGCCCACAGTTTTTGTCTGTTGAACCTGTACATTCAGTCATATCTCATAAAACCCCCAACTCTGGTTCCAGCATGCCTGAACTTGAGGCAGGGCTTCATATAACTCCTTCTCCTTCAGAGAGCAGCAGAGCAGTCTCTACCTTTGCAAAGATTCAAAGTTCCATGGTCTGGTTGCTAGTATTACCCAAGCTGGATTAATCCATTGGATAAACTTTTGTGCAAAAGTTCAAAAAAGTCCTGTGGAATCTGAAGTAGTTAATGAAGTCCACCAAAATGAACTTAAAACGATGTTTATACAATACCAGACACGGATAATTCAGATTTAGTTTTTGGCCACAAAATCCTTTCATGGCTTTTATTTAAAAATTTGAGAAGTTTTTATACTTTAGGGTATTTAATCTTGTACTGTCTGGATCTAGGGGTCACAGATTCTGGTTTTTTGGAAAGGGGTTCAAAAGTCTGAACCTGAGCAGATCGCCAAGTCAGAGTAGGACTACAAAAGTGCATCCTCCTAGAAAGTGGACCCAAGTAGATTGTACACCTCAGAGCCTTTGCTCACTTGAGAGTAATTCAGGTCACTTTGGGATAGGATCTGAACCTTTGATAGAGCAAAGTGGGTGGAGTATCTGAAGCAGGCCCATTAAGGGATTAGTGTTTCCCCTAATTTGTTCTGTTTGTCAGTTCATTCCTGTGAATTACCTCTACCAAGAAAATTGTACACTTAGCTTTTTGTGACTTTAAAGTGTTAACTAGTATGGAGAAGCATTTAAATAGAAAAAAGCTTTTAGTTTTGATGGCTTAAACCAGGGGTCCTCAAACTACGGCCCGCGGGCCACATGCGGCCCGCCGAGGACGTTTATCCGCCCGCTGGGTGTTTTTGCCTCCATTGCCTGTCCTGTTTAGCAGCGGACTCATCCTGGCCCCACAAAATCTGTTAGCGGAAAAACCATTGGTTGCATTCCCAAACAAAACGTGTAGATTCACTGGAAAAGTTGCAAAAGGAGTTCCAATTTAGAATTAAGGAACTTGAAAGATAAAAATTGTGCAATTAGTGGATTGTAGCCTTCGCTTGAAAGATAAAAATTTGCTTCATATTAGGGGTGTATACATTCGATACTTTTTCTTCCATTCTAGAGTTGGGTAAGGGGGTGGGGGAGGGAAGGGGAGCGAGAGGGTGGGAGGGGAGAGGATAAAGGGTGAGATCACACTTGTGGTGCATATTTGAAGGGTCAGGAGAAAACTTCTAAATGCTGATCAAAATTGTTTTCACATAGTAAATGAGAAAATATCATGGATGTTATATCAATCAGGTTGATAAAGTATCTCCAATTGTATGTGAAGCCCGCACACTGTACCCCATGACTGAATTATTGTACACAGCTATGACTCAATAAAAAATAAAGAAAGAAAGAAATTTGATCAATGTAATTTAGCCCTTCAGCAGATTAAAGGAGAAAACCCATATGATCTTGATGAATAAAGAAAACCAGTTCAATAAAATTCCATAATCATTCATGATAAAACAAAATTAAGCAAAAGAATCTGAAGGGAACGTCCTGAACCTAATAACGGGTAGCAATCAAAATACTCTAGAAATCCTAACGCCTATGGTGGAAAGTTGAACGTGGTCCCCGTGACAGTAGGAACTCGCACCCTCACTGATGCATTCCATGTGGTACTGGTGATGCTCAGTGGGGCGCCCATATGGGAACAAAATGACACTGGACCTCTGCCTTACATCGTGTGCAGAAATCAAGCCCAGGTAGGTTATACCATGAGGTGTAGAAGGTCAAATTTAAAAAAGGATTAAATATAATATATAAAGCACTATCTTCATCTCTCAAAAATACCTTCCTGATGATCTTAGGACAGGAAACCATTCCTTAAACAAAATCCTCCCTCCACCCCCAAAGAAACTCCTAATTACAGGGAAACAACCGGATTATGCTAAATTTAGGGACCAGTCATGCCTTTACGTCCTTTGCCCCAGCTGAAACTTTCTCTGACTCTCCTAAGCATCGTGATGCATGTTCTTTTTGTCCTAGTATAGTCTTTATAATGTGGGAAAATTGCATTTATACTTTTCACACCTGTCAATTAACTTTGAGTTTCCTCACGGCAAGAATCCAGTCGTACTAATTTCTATGCTCACAGAGTGAACTGCCTGGCACACGGGAGATGCACAAAGCTGTAGGCTATTCAGAGTAAATGGACGTGGACAGGGCTGCATTCGTCTACCCGTCCTGCGAAGCACGGATGGGACCTCAAGGTCGTCTTCATGTGCTCGTGATGCAAAGAGCCAGTTGCCTTCGATGTGACGCTGAACGAACCATGTATTCAAAATTCCAGAGAAGAAATTTGCTAACAGGACCCACTGTGCGTTCACCAAGTCTTTGTGTTGGAATGCTTCTAGTGAAAATGCAAATGTAGCTTTTGGAAAAATGCGTTTTGTATGTGTCCGTCCTCTGGGTTTCCGTGGAAGTGGTTTGTCTAGGCACACAGCGCGGCTTGGAGTCTCCCATGAACTGGGGCGGGACTGGGTTGTCGCATCTAACTGGGCAACAGCTGGTGATAAATTTTCTGCATATGGACGGAGGGAGCCCATGACTGATTCACTCTTCACGTTTGTGTCTCATCATCTTTGTTCTCGCCCTTTCAGTTTTTGTAACGGGCTGTAAAGGCAGAGAAACTGAGGATGCCACACGAGGCAGAATCCTGAGGTCTGCAAGCTGGGCAGAGCGTGGTGTTTCTTCAGCACAGGCCATCACCAGGAAGTACGAGGACTCCCAAAAGTTTGCCTTAGAGGCCCTTGTGAGACCACCCCATTCAAGGCTGATTTTAACAGCGAGGGAAACACAGAGAGGTGGAAAGACTTCCCTGAGATCCCCAGGGTTCCGGTTGCTGAACTCGGTTCTGGTCCAAGGCTTCTCTCAGCTCCATGCTCTTCCCACCGGACCTCCACCCACCCCGTGCTTGGTCAGGCTACCGCAAGTCGAAGAAAAATACAAAGCTATGAACTGTGAAGTTCAAACTTAGAAGTCCTGCAGTTCTGCCCAGTAGATTCAGGGACCTCAGCAGAGGCTGAAAACAGACAAAGCACAAAAGCCCCTGAGCACAGCAGCAAGCCTTTTCTCCCGAGAATCAATTAGCTAATGTTGTACAGCATTACACAAGTGTTGTGTTATTACTGTACCATCATCTGGCCTGTGCTGGCTGAGCGTGTTAACAGGAACAGCGATGGTCCTGAGAGAGGGCTTGTCAATCCACGAGACGCCCAGGAGACGAGGAAGTTCAAAGTTGATGTCATCGGAGAAGGGACGGTGGTATCTCATCACTAGAGGGTAATGGGACTCAATTTCCCCCAGAGGCCCCGGGTGCCAGGCAAGGAAGCATGGCCCTGACAGCCTTATCACGTCATGCTCTCACACTCTCTGAAATTTTATGTCACTTGAAATAATTTATGGAAACAGGCAAGGAATGCATGGACGGATGATAAACAGGCAAAGAGACAGAAAGATAATAGAAATAGATGGTGTATAATAATGCTAAAGAATCAGCCCTCCTCTGGTTTCTGCTGGGGACAGGATGTGTTCTGCGTCAAGGCTCTGAGCTGCCACTTGCAATCTGGGTGCTGGAGCCTTTTTTCCTTGGCTCCTGGTGATGCGCGGGCAGACGAGGCTTCTCAGCAGCCTCGACTGCAAGCAGTAATGGTGGCAGGAGGTGGGTTTGACAAGAGACCCCAATTCCCGGCCCTGTCTTCCTCCACAGCTGCTAGGAAGCAGGGAATAGCACGTCACAGGCGACTAGAGTTCCTTGCCTTTGTGTCCAGCTGCTCCAGCACCGAGAAAACGTAAATGAACCACAGAAAACATGTCAAGCAGCAGCTGCTGTCCCTCTGTTTGCCCTTGGCCTGCTCTGAGGAAGGAGCACAGTCCTGGGCAGAAGCAGGAGGAAGGGCAGCAAGGAAAGCTCAGGAGGACCCAAGGAAGAGTTGATCAAAGGCAAGAAGCCCCAGTTTGAAAGGAAGCCAAGGGGGTGGAGAAGAAACCTGGACAGAATGAGTTGGAGGACAATAAACGTGTCCTTTCTTAAATGATGGACATAACATGGACATACTCAGACAAAGAAAACAAAGCCAGAAGTAAGATAAAACATGGCCAGGAGAAGCTCACATCTGTGCAATTGTCATTTTCATCAATGGAAGGTATGAATATTTAACTGTACACTTCTCCTTTTCTCTGTGGTTGCCAGAAAGCCCATGCTTTCACTTGCAATCCAACTTTACTAAGCAAGTAAGACCTTGTGGCATAAATTCCTATTACTAACTTTCCCTCTGATTTCATCATACCTTTTTATCTCTGCTTTCTCTCATATTGACTTTACAGTCCATCTACATATTGTTATTTGATTGCATTGTAGTCTTACAAACCACATAAAGAAAAAAAAACTGGGACAAAGTATGGCAGGAATACATTCATGGAGGCTGCAGGATTTGAAAATGAAAGAGCAGCAATACGTGATATAAATACAACTGGACCAAAACTGGGGCATGAGAAGGATGCCAAGCACCCTTGCTGTGGCCCCAGTTAAATGGCTGGTGAATGTCATATTGCATTGATCAACTCACCACCTCCCCACCCAATTTCCCCAAGTAAAAATGAAAGGGTTTTTAGATCATCAATAAGATGCCTACCAAATATAGTAATTTATTATTTGAGGTCTCTATAGCTTTTACGTACCTCCCAGGATGAGGGCTGGACTTGGGACAGGAGTTTACGTCCAGAGAGTGCCACCCTGCAATTGAGATACTGCTTAAGAATGAGGCGCTGGAGACTGGCAGAGTAGTAAATAGAGGTTCCAAGGACTTTATTATCCAAATGAGGTAAGAGTTGGCTTGGGAGTTGGCAACTGAAAAGTGGAAGGGAGAAGAAGTTGAGCTTCTGCTTTGTTGAAGTCAAAAGATCTATGTGAGAAGGAAAAGGATGTCATGGAGGCAGGACGAGAAACTGACAGATGGTAGATCAAACCCCAGGGCCGGGGTTATAGTGAGGAACCTCAGCCGATGCCTCCTTGTGGACAGCAAGGACCCTCTGAGAAGTCCCAAGTGGAGGTCAAGAGCGACCACCATGTGTCCTGACAACCACAGGATGATTACAGCTTCGGGAAGGCGACTTGGAAGGGTGGGTGGGGTCTGTGTCCCAGGGAGTGGTGGTCTGCAATTACACACTGTTTGGAGCCCCCCAGTGTGTGCTGTATGAGTGACATTCACCCACCGTGATGTACTACAGTGATGCTCGCAATATTTTCTGGAAACAAGGTCAGATCAATGGAGCCTACTTGTTCCTCTGGGGATGGAGAGTTCCCAAACGTGGACAGAGACTAACTTCTCAACTGTCTCCTTGTGTGGACACACCAAAGATTCTCTCAAGATCTTAGTAAGCTGAATGAAGTAGAAATTTAGTGAAAACTGATATGGCTGCAACATCAAATTAATTGATTAAGACAAAGATCAATATTTCCGACCTTAAGCCAATGGTCCCTTTGTCAATCAAGCAGTGTTGTGAATGTGAATGTGTGTGTGGTGTGAGTACATGTGAGTGTACCTGTGTGAGTGTGCATGTATAGGGTTTGAGTTCACATGAGTGTACATGTGAGTGTGCATGTGTGGGGTGTGAGTGCACATGAGTGTACCTGTGTGAGTGTGCATGTATAGGGTTTGAGTTCACATGAGTGTACATGTGTGTGAGTGCGCATATGTGGGGTGTGAGTACACATGAGTGTACATGTGAGTGTGCATGTGTGGGGTGTGAGTACACGTGAGTGTACCTGTGTGAGTGTGCATGTATAGGGTGTGAGTTCATGTGAGCGTACATTGTGTGAGTGTGCATGTATGGGGTGTGAGTGCACGTGTGAGTGTGCATGTGTGGGGTGTGAATACATGTGAGTGTACATGTGGGTGTGCATGTGTGGGGTGTGAGTTCATGTGAGTGTACATGTGAGCGTGCATGCGTGGGGTGTGAGTACACATGAATGTACCTGTGTGAGTGTGCATGTATAGGGTTAGAGTTCACGAGTGAACATGTGTGTGAGTGCGCATATGTGGGGTGTGAGTACACATGAGTGTACCTGTGTGAGTGTGCATGTATAGGGTTTGAGTTCACATGAGTGTACATGTGAGTGCGCATGTGTGGGGTGTGAGTGCACGTGAGTGTACATGTGAGTGTGCATGTGTGGGGTGTGAGTGCATGTGTGCACATATATTATATGTCCCCTCCTCCAGACCGCCCACCCCTCCTTTCTGTGTGGCCACAGAGGGTCTGAGGAGAGGGGAGGATGCATCTCTCTTGGGCACATGGAATTTCTGATTTCAGAAAGGCCATGTCACATGAAGATGTTAAAGTCACTGGAAGCATGGGTACATGGCAGGGCCCAGAGACACGTGTGAGGCTCGGGTGGAGTGGCATTGAGAAGGCTGCCCAGGGGTGCCAGGCAGAGCCAGTGTGATGTGGCATGCCAGGTGCTCCATGCTCACTGCATTTCCTATCCTGCCCTCTCTCTGATGAGAAAGTCTCTCAGACTTGACTGCAGGGGCTGAGCCAGGAGAATCCCTGGAGTCTGGACTCTCAGTCCCTGTGGGACAAATGGGAGAGTGAGGATGAGCGTGACGCAGGTGAGGGGAGCAGGACTGGGCGCGCCGGGGTGGGGGAGCTCGTTAGGTAGCCCCGCGGTGCCCTCAGTGAGCAGCAGTGTTTGGGGTGATGATAACACCGTCCACTCCCCCACTGAAGAAGTGCGTAAGGCTGTGGGAGAGCCTTGAGTCTGCCTGGCCTTCACCTCCAATGGGAAAGCCTGCACAGAAGGCGACCTTTCCTGACACCCTTGGAGGGAGGGCCCAGGCCCTTCTAACCACCCCCAACCCCAGGGGAGGGCAGGTGGATGAAGGTGTCACCTGGTGAGGATGCTGATGTCCCAGGAGGTCTGCTGGCCCAGAGGATAATTAGAGGCTCTCACCCCAGACCCACCCTCTCCTTTCCCCCCAACCCCTGCTCACTCCTGCACTTTGGGGGTCCCTCAGCATGAGTGTGGGTTGCCCAGCCCAGGCATCCAGGCTCCAGCCACCCCTCCCCTGACAACCTCCACTACAGCTACCCCACCCAGCACCCACGGGTGTGTGACCTGGCCACTGTGTAGTGGTCCACCCTGGGGACAAGCTGAGGCGGACCCTCAGAGGAGACCCAGGGCTGTTTGCTGGGAAATTCTGGGGTAGTGGGAAGTCAGACTGTCGTCTGGGAGGTGGAGGGGAAGGGAGTAGCCTCCACCGGGGCCCTGGCTTACATCACTTGCCTTGTCCTGCGTGCAGGGGCACAGCCAGGGAGTGACAGCGTGGGCTTTGCTAAGTCTTATGGCCAGGAGCAGGGGCCTCTCCTGCCAGGGCTGTGGGAAGGCACTGTTCAAACCAAGGCAGCAGCAAAGAGCAAGGATAAGAATTGAGAGAGAGATGAAGGAAGGGGGGTCCGTGGAAGGTGTTAGGAGTGCTGACGTGGGGGAGAAGCCACTGTAACTCCATGGAAGAGGGCTCATTCGTGTGCTCTGCCCAGACATTTGAGACTAACAGTGATTGGGGATTCTGCTGCATGAGAAGCAAGGGGAAAAAGGATGGTAACCCTACATTGGTGTTCCCAAGCATCACAGAGATTCAGGACAGATTGAACATCACCCTCGGGTTGCCTAAAGAAAAACCAATTACACTTCGTTAATTCACCACTCTCTGATAAAAAGGAATACAGAGCTGAGTGAGTCACCCAGCACCACAAAGTCTGCAGTGAAGAAGCCTGTCTTTTTTCTTTGGCTCTGGAACATTTCTGTAAAATCTGCCTGGGATTTTAAAAATGTGGGAACCAGTTTAAAGTCAAGCCCAGAACTTAGTATTAGAAACACGTGTATCCCTCGGAGCCCCTGGCTGCTCACGCCACCACCTGCCTGCAAACATCTGAGCATCTCCTTAGCCGACCAGAGCCCCCCTCCGCCTGCCTGTCTTGGTGTGTACTTTTCAAGCGCTTTCTTATCCCCCAAGAGCTCCAAAATTGCAGAACAAGTGAAATACACATCATATAACAAAAAGCCCACTTTCCAAAGTTTTGGGAACTTGCATATATTCCCTGCCAAATTACAGATGAGTCCAATAGGGCCTGGTGTGACAGGGTGGAAGTGTCCTGGTAAAATAATTTAACAAGTTTCCAAATCCAACCAAGATAAAACGCCCTCAAGTGATTGCCTGAGATCTGCTGGAACCCACGTGGCTGACAGCCACGAGCCATTTATCAAAACTCGTCAGCAATCTATTATGTGGCTGCATCTTCTCATCCATCTCCAGTGATGTGCAGATACTGATGAAGACAGAATGCTCCCCACAGGATAATCCCAGATTCTTTAAGTATGTGGCAAATGTCAGAGCAAAGAATAACATGAACAGTTCTATAA
The DNA here is from genome assembly GCA_963574655.1 of Perodicticus potto. Taxonomy (NCBI): domain Eukaryota; kingdom Metazoa; phylum Chordata; class Mammalia; order Primates; family Lorisidae; genus Perodicticus; species Perodicticus potto. Next base: position 80,378 of record CAUYRH010013865.1, read on the forward strand.
GCAATGTGTTCCTGTTGTCATTCTCATGTCTTGCCAGTTATAAAAAAAGAAGCAAAGGAGACCAATCTCCTTTCTTGAGTTACCCTAGTTCTGAACTTACATAATTTTACAATCTTATTAAGAGAAACTTTTTTTTAATTGAAATACAAGAACATACACACCCATGAATGTAAGTCTCTATGTTAACTAAAATAAATGAACAAATAGTGGCAAATTCAATAAACAAATATTGTCAACTCCTATGTGCCAGACACATTAGCTGGTTTTAAGACAACTCTCCCAGCCACTCCTGGGAGAAAGTACAATTTCAAGGAAAGATAACGGACTTGGAAGTTGAACAATATGTGTGGCCTGGACTATATGACTCAACCTTCCCATGCCTCAGTTTACTGGATATAATAACACGACAGTTACTATGAAGTATTTTATGGAATAAGAAAATAACTGCAGATTGTTTTATGAAGACGAGAGTTATTTAGTTCACCACTATTTCCTCAGCCCTTACACAAATTCTAGTTACTCCCATCTTCTGTAAGGATTGGAGACTTTAATCAGAAGCTTTGGGAGATGATAATATAATAAGTTTGGTTAGAATCTACCATATATTTTAATTAAAATCCGAGTTTTATGTGTAGGACTTTATAACCTAGAGTAAAAAGAACTCACATTTACCCTTTCTTCGAGAGTTCTAAGATGACCGATTTCTGCTCCTTACGTCTTTTTGTTTCAACTGGAAACAAAATTAAAAATGTAGGATGATAACTGAGAAAGAGCAAAGACGCCAGCAAGTGAGAAGTTGAAGTAACCCACCTGCGGGGTTCCGAAGGTCTGAAGGTCAGCAGTGGGTCTGAGAGTGAAATACAAGTGGGCGAATCCGAGAACTAGTAGATAAACTATCATTTGTCTACACCATGAACAGAAAGAGGGACAGTATCACTGGGACCCGAGGTCGGGAGGATCTTAGAGGTGGAGGGCAGCCTCCCTCTCAGGCATGAAGGGATGTTTTTGAAATTTTGAAATTAATTTGCAAGATGAGAAGTACGCCATGCTTCTGAAACCTCCTCCCCACGCAGAGTAAACGTCCGGCCGTAAGAATGTGGGTGCACAGCCCAAATTGGAGATTGCAAGCATGACATTTCCTCACAGCTTTTTTTATTTAAAAAAAAAAATCGTCTGAATTGGGTGTATGCTATATATACTTGTGTGGGTAGGGTGTGTGTGTACATATATATATCTTAATTTAAAATTAATCTACATTTCCCCCAGATTAAAGTAACACTGACTCTCCCTAACACTGCACGACAGGGTCCCTGCGGTTCTGAGGCCTCCCAGGACAGTGTCAGCTGCACAGTGAGAAGCAGACTGAGAATACAGGGCGCGGCGGGTCCACATGGGAGGGGCTAAGACCAGAGTCTGCAGGTGTGGGGGCAGAACGGCAACCACGTGGGCCATGCAGAGGGCCCTGCTCAGGCACCCTGGAAAGCTCAGAGAATGGCCACAGTGGTAGTCAGGTGTTGACCCAGTCCTGAAGGATGGAGATGGAATGGGCAGCCTGGACTCCATCAGCCAGAGACGGAACGAAGGCCTGGTGGGAGGAGAAGGGAAAATAATGTGATTATTGAGACACTTGGCTTCAGAATGGGGTGGGAGGGGACCCAAGGCACAGAAGGACTATTGGGGGCACTTGCTGTGCAGATCCAAGCACCTCTCAAGTATGACACTCAGGATGGCAGGAAGGTGGGTCATTGCGGGACATGGGAGAGGCAGCACCTGGGCTGAGAGGGCCACTCGGTGAGAGATGCCAGGACAGGGTTCTCAGGACATGTGTGACTGGCACATCAATTCGTCCAGCAAGAACAGGGCCAGCCCCTTGCTGCGAGTGGGGAATAGCGGGTGAGGACCAGACTCAGGCGATGGACAATGGGAAGCAGGGCAGGTGAGCACAGACAAAGCAAACCCAGCCTCAGGGGGACCTCTTGAGCCATCTTTGCCACAGCTGTCCCTGGCCCTCACATCTCCTGGGAGCATAAAGAAGGAAGGAAGGGCCCACATCAGGGATCCCGTGGAGTGAGAGCACGTGCTGCCCCCCACTAGGCCCTCACCAGAGCTCCCGTGGAGAGTGTGTGCTGCCCCCCACTAGGCCCTCACCAGAGCTCCCGTGGACTGAGAGCACTTGCTGCCCCCCACTAGGCCCTCACCAGAGCTCCTGTGGAGTGAGAGCACGAGGTACCCCCCACTAAGCCCTCCTAGCACACTCCTCCCCAGCAAGGCCCTGAACTCAAGTGAAATTCAGAAACATCCTGGAGGCCCAAGAAAGGAGGCCAAATTGATCCCAGAGCCCGACTCTGGGTCTTCACGTGACACTTGATGTGCTGCTAGGTGAGATCCCCTCCTTAGAAGGAGGCCTCCTCCACCATTGCCCTCGGGTACCTCAGAGTCCTAACTGGCTACAGGCCATGTGTGCCCAGAGGGCGGTCACAGGCCCCTCGTGTCTTGTGGATTTGGGTCACTCCAAATTGGCAGCAACCACACATGAGGAGCAGTCTCACCCACGGGATGCACTGGAGTCAGGGGTGCATTTTACGTTAATATTAAACGTGGGTGATTCTAAGTAGGGTTGTGTCTCTGGTTCCTAAAGTCCTCTATGCCCAGAGACATGGAGTTTTCTGCCTACGATTAAATTAATACTATTTTTTTGTTGCACTCTTAATGCACTTCAAAACAAGACCTTCCAGTTGAAAAGATTCCTTCCTTCAGTACAAGAGGATAGTGATTATCTGTGGGAGAACATTTTGAACAAGTTAGCCTGGAGTAGACAGAAATGCCTGGAGTGGTTTTCTCTATAAAATGCACATGAAACCACAGTCCAGAAAGCTACTTGTCAGCTGCTGCTAAAGCAAACAGAACATTCCCCCCAAATCAACTGTGATAATGAGGAAAATTCTGAAATTTCACTGAAGATGTGCCTGTAATGGGTGGAAGGAAAGTACCGTGACAGAGGGCGTCCGAGAAAAGGTCATTGTTAACAAGAACTAGTGTTTTTGTTTTTATAAAAAGAAAACTTCACAAATCTGGAACTGTGCACATAATTTGTTTTTTCCCTCTGGGTGGCTTTGGTGCAAGCCAGGGTGAACCCAGTGCAGTGAGCAAGCCACACATTCTCTGGGGTTCCTGGAAAACGTGGGCAGTGACATGATGAACACGCACATCCTCTCCGCCCAGTTGTGTTCTGATACCTTGTGTTATCTGCCAGGAAAAAAGCAGAATCTAAATGCATGTTTCAGACCAGATAACAACAAGGTTATTAAAGTGTCTGCCACGCCCTGGTCATCAGCGCACTTGGCCTGGTTCCACAGCAAGTTGGGTCCTGCCATTGCTGGAGCACGTGGCGGGGCAGAGGGCAGCGTCATGCTGGCCCACAGTAGGTATCAGCCGACACTGTCACTCTCACCATCTACATCCATAAATCTATTTCCGCTTGGCGTTCCACACAGCTCCCAGCTGCCTCCAGGCAAGGGCCCTTGAGACCGGCCCTCGGTGAGGGTGAGCAGGTCGATCGCCACGTGTCCGAGGAGCCTCCCCGTGTGTGGCCGATGCCGTCGCCAAGGCCCTCTTGTCTCCACGTGGAACCCACAGTTCTGTGTGCAGGGCCGGGCGGGGGTGGGGAGTGAGCCCAGATGGAAGCAGCTGCTGAGCAGACTGGGGGCCCCAGTGGGAGGTCAGCTGAGAGACCGGCAGTGCCCCAGGTCCCCCTGTTGTTATGCCTGGTGCTTGGGGGATGGGGTCAGGGCCCTGGCGTTCACCCTGGAGGAAGCTAATGGCCATGGGGAGCCCTGGCAAAGCTGCCAGTCTTTCTCTAAACCCTAAACAGGGACGATTTAATCCTGACACAGCCCCCTGAGTCACTACACCTTTGGTTCCAAAGGCAGAGCCGCACATGGAGATTCTGGTTAAAAGTGGAGCAGTGTGACTGCCCACCCACTCAAGCCCCAGAAATCCACTGGGTTCTTGGTGGCTGGATTAGAGTCCCAGGGTCCCCAAGGGTTCCTGGCCCCCACCCATGCACACCGGAGGCTCCTGCTGCCCTGGTGTGCTGGAGCGAGACAAGTGCTGGTCCACCCGCCTGGCCACACTCTGCTCTCCGGTCAGCAGGGACTAGGACTTTTCCTCTCTTCTCAGGAACGAGCGCAGCTTCTGGGCACCATCACCGCTCAGTAATGCTGGTTGTGAAGAGATGCCCAAGACGCCGCCTCCTGCTGCCATGCCTCTGTCCCCCTTCCCCCGGAGTCAGGCTGGACTTACTGACACGCTTCAGGTGAATGTTCCATGGTCAAGGTGAAGGCGGAGTTACAAAAAGTCTCTGTCTCCCATCTCAGGTGTGGCCCCTCAGACCCAGCTGGTGAAGAAGTGAGCAGCCCTGTTGGAGCAGCCTCTGGAGAGCCCAGTTCACAGCCTGGGAAGACCTGTCAGAGTGAGCCCACCCTCGGGACCACCGCTGAGCTAAAGCCTCCCATCAAGCCAGCCCCACCTCCCAACCCCTGTGGACAGGGAGTGTTTGACCTGCAGACACGGAGTGTGGGGACCGTCTGTTAGGTCTCCAGGGACCACGGTGCAGCTTCACCAGCGAACAGCGCTGACAGAACCGGATTCCGCAATTCACAATCTAGAAACGTGCCCAAATCTTGGAGCCCAAATTGTGAAGCCCAAGTGCTCACCTGGTGAGATGGACAGGACGCCCAGATCCCTCCCCCTCCCTGTCCCTCCCAGGTCCTCTGGCTGCTGTGCAGTCACCATCTGGACTGTCTGCACCTGTCCTAGACTCACTTCCATCACCTCCACCCAGACAGTGGGTGGCCCTGAGACCCAGCATCTCCCCTGCAGCTACAGCCGTCCTGCACGGGGACAGTGTGGGGAAAGCGAGCAAAAGCTGCCCACAGCGCTCCCTCCCTCACAGGGGAGTCCTCAGCCCAATTTCTGTCCCCAGGTCAGAGCTCAGGTGTCACCAGCCTGCTGTGCAGAAAGCCCCAAGTCCATCCAGGTGAGAAGCAGCTGAGCCCAGGCAGCCCCACCTTCCTGAGCTAGAACCCACCACCGCGCAACAGGGCCTCACTTTGCGGCCATGCCCCGTCTGGAAGTTCTTCAGATTGAATCACTCACTGACCCGAGGGTGAAGCCTGCCCTAAGACTCGCCCCTGACAACTTCGTTGCAGTCACAGAGTCGTCTCCTTCAGCCGAGAGCCGGCCCAAGGCCCCTGCTCTTTGTCTCCACAGCCTCGGCTTAAGGAATACCTTGTCCTTCCCCACTCTCTGGCCACAGTCCAGCTGATGGAGCCAAACCATTTTACTGTGGGGGGAGGAGGATTGTCTCTACCTCCTAGAGGAGCCGGCTTCCTCTTCCCCTCTGCCCCTCAGTCTTCCCAGGAAACCTTCGAGCTTCACTTTCCTATTTGCACCCTCAAAGATTACCCGGGGAGCCTGCCCTGACCCACTCGACAAGGCACAGAGATGAGTAGGACACCTCCCCGACCTGAAGGGGCTGCAGTGGCACGGATCAGATGCAGGGGTCAGGCCACCGTCCGCCGTGCTGCTGTGCTCCGTGGAGCAGTCTGCTGTGCCTGGGGACAGCTCACAGGTGCCGTCATCTTGTCACAGCAGGTGTAGTGGAGGAGGGGTGGATTAAAGGAAATACAGATAGATAAATGTTGAGACTCTCCCACGAAGGTTAAGAGAACGTTTCCCAGTAGAGAGGCTGAAAGCAAAGCCAGTCAAGGTGGAAGGGGCAGAAACAGCCAGAGAAGAGGGCACAGCAGCCGGCGAGGCGTGTCCCGTGAGGGGCCATGCTGAGTGTGCAGCTAATATCAGGAGAAGCCTGCCGTGGCTACTTAGCCAGGGACCTTGAATTTCACACTGAGGCTTTGAGGGCAGCCAGTTGCCATCGGAGGCATCAGAGGCAGAGGCTGCTCAGTGTCTGGGCCGCAATTCTTACTAAAGTCCACCCACTGCTTACTTTACTGCCTCGAGAAAAACAACATAAATAAGTTTAGTTCCTGCTGCGGACTAAACTGGCTCAAACCTTGCAAAGCACCTGTTCACACGCAAGTGACACTACGTCTTATTGACTGTTACTCGGTCATTAATGTCCCATAGCAATTTTGGACGTATAATTCTTTGTTGGCAAATTCTTATTATCCTATCTACCTGCCTAAAACCTATAATATAAACAGTATTTTTTTGACTGGAAGTTTTTTAGGATTAAAACCTCTTACCCATTCAGACTGGCACCTCCTCCCTAGCTCACAGGCCCCAAACTCAGTTACAGTGCATGAGAAGAGACACCTCTAGATTGGCTGGGGTGGGGGAGGGGTGGTAGTGAGGTCACCCTGGGCACAGAGTTTTGTCCAAATGCAAAGGAAAGCAATGATTTTATTAGTCTGTCTGCTGGCTAGGAGTAAATGGATGAACGTTTAAATAGCTATCTTTACATGCTGAAAATCTCTTCACCAGCCACTTCTGTTCCATGGCTCCCTGAACCCGAGGATCCTATATTAGGAACCCATCTGAGAAAACTCAGATGATGCTGCAGGAAAATGTAAAAGTCACACTTGAAAATGGCACTCATCACTTCCGCCTACACTCGCACCGGCCCAAACCAGTTAGTTGCCAAAAGAAACTTCAAGGGGCCTAGGACTGTCGTCTGGCTGTGCCCAACAAGAGGTTAAGCATCAACGTTGGTGAGCACTGGCTTTCCCATTGAAGGAAAAAGGAGCTGGTGTTTTGTTGTTGCACTGTTTTTTCCTACTATTTGTATCCATGACAGTTAGCTTTGTGACTGAACAATAGCCCGTCAGTCAATCTTTGAGGGAGGCATAAAGGGGGGAGAATAAAGGAAGGACCGAGGTGGCGGGGGGCTGTTTTTATACAACTGAGGCTGATTTTCCAGACCCAGGTCTGGAAGATGGCTGCTGAGCTGGTGTGAGGTGGGTGGGAATCTTTTTGTAAGATGCATGTCACAAACAATGACAACCCAGTTGTAGCAGTTAGCACTTCCACCTTAAACAGTGAAGTCAGCTGATCAAAACTTGAAGCCACAGCCTATCAGAAAGATGTCTTCCTTACGTACAGGGAGGCAAGAAGGTGCCAGAACCCAAAAAGTTCTGGTCTACTTGACACGTATGCAAACTTTAAGGTCCAGCCCCAGTGCACAGACAGGACTGTCAGAGCCGGTGACAGCACCAGTGCTGGCGGTTACACCTCTTATGCCCTTTGAAGTCTCATTTCGTGTTTGGCTTCATTTTCCATCAATTTGCTCACTAATTCATTCATTTAGTCCTTCAGTGAATAAATGTGCACCAGTCTGAGCTAGTTGTGGTTCCCAGTGCTCATTCCTGCTGCTCACAGGAGAATGGAGAGGCACAGAGGCTGACAGGTGCGTGCGGAGGAGCCAAAGGAAGCGGCAGCCATGACTCAGGTCAGGAAGGCATCTGAGTGGTTATGACTCTCAAACCAAATCTTGAAAGGTAAAGTGGGGCTTACTGGAGGTTCCCAAGGAGAAGCGAATGAAGGGAAGAAGGAAAGGGATTCTAAGGCACAAATCAGACCTAACAGAAGCAGAACTGGGGACAGGCTCAAATCCACATTCGTGTTAATGGGACCATGTGCTGTTCTGCCAGCTCAGCGGTCCAAGAAAGGGACGTGTTGGCCCAGCATTGCCAGCCTTGCCAGGACAAAGCAGCCACAGTTCCCAGGAATTCATGGAAGGAAATGCTTCCGTGTTTGTACTAGATAACTGAGCTCTTCATACTTCTGATGATTAGACTCATCTCCGTGAACCAAACTCAATCCAGATAGGACAGGTACCACTGACTACCCCTTGTAATTCTTACTTGGAGCCCACCTCATTCTATTTGTGTGGTCTTTTTCTTTTTTTTATTTTACCCATTAGAGGGGGGACAAATCTCCACTTGCTCAAACACTGTGTCTTTACTATTTCTATATAAAGAAATAGTTTTTCTTCCAGTTGTCTGTGGTGACTGTAAAACGCCAGTGTATTCTAATAACATACTATACCTTTGGTGCTTGCAGAAACATCACATTATTCAATGTAAGCAACTGCACGAGGATATGACTCTTATATAATTTATATGTCCTTATGGGGTGTTATTAATGTGTGCACTTTGTAAGGGTATAATTTCAGAAGCCATTTTCCATAAAATTGCTATAAGTGTTATAAATTTGAGATAATTTGGCACAATATTCATTTAACCAGATTGCCCCACTAATTACATCTTTTCCATCTGTAAATACCAGTTCAGACTGACACTGCACATTTTTGGTAAGACATTGCACCTTGCAGACACATTCAGATATGGCCACATAATTCAAGGTGAGGAGCAACTTGCCCATCAGTGAGCCAGCCTTGTCTCCTTCCTTGAAGTGCACTAACCAGTCTCTCTTTGACCAAAACCTGTACCTTGTCATAGAATTCTAAAACACTAATAATGTTTGGTTCTGAAAAGCCAGCAAGACAGGAGGAGCTATCCAAAGGAATAAGGGATTGGCACCAAGGTGACCTGGAGCTGTGTGCTGGGTTGACCGTGTTGCAGCTTTTGTGTGGCTTTGGGCAGTTTTTGAGATGATGGGATTTGATGGAATCACAAAGCCTTCTCGGAGCATAAATTCATCATCCCCGATCTACCTTAGTACTTAGTTATAAACTATCCTATCTGGCCTGAAGTTAAGATCTATATGTCTTATCCCTACAAACATGTGCCCGAAGCCTCACAGCCATAAGTGTGGATTATCCATTCATCGATCTGTGACTGCAGAGTCCCAGAGGTCCTGGCTCCATCACTTCCTGTTTTGCGTCCTTGATATACTTACTTCTCTTCTGTGCCTGGGTCTTTAGATAATTAAAGCAGGACAACCCCTCTGAGCCTGAGTTTTAGTTTCTTCTTCTGTAAAGTGGGAGTGATCATGCCATACGTCATAGAGGTATAGTTAAGAGGCTCAATGAGAGAATGCCAGGGAGGGCTTTGCCACAGCCTGGCTCATAGGACAGGGCAAGAAATGTAGCTAATGCCAAGCGTGGAGAGTGCTGGGGAAGGGAAGGCCATAAGGAAAATCCTCTTCTCTCCCCTCCAACTCACTTCAGCGTAGATGTAACTGGAAGCTCGTCCTGTGTGGCCAACAGTCACGAATGGGGTGTCTCTACCCCAGTCATGGCTCAGGAAATGCACTAGACAAATAATTTTTGAACTGAACTGCAACACACATTTGATTTAAAAATGGACGGCTAAAATGAAGTAGAAAGACACAAATCTCATCCCGAATGGTGCCCCCATATCCAGGGAGAGCAAAAGCAAGCCATGGATTTGTGCACAATCACAAGGCCACCCAGAAGCAGGGAACACAAGACGCTGTAGGGGAGGGGTCTGAGAACAAAGTGGTGGGCAGGACAGTGGCTGACAGAGCTTCCAGAGACCTGAAGGCCGCTTGGACAGGATAACGGGGACAAAGGAACACAGGGAACAAAGGCCCAAGTGCGAATTCTCTCTGTGATTCTGAGTGTACGAGTCCTGGCCCTGGCGTCCACAGGTCTGACAGATGATGACTAATAACGGGCCAACTGCTCTTCCTGGCCCAGGCTGTGCTGGTGCCCAGCCAGCGTCTTTACACAAGGAATGAAGATTAGGGGTGAAACACACTCTGATGAGCCACGGCCATTACTAAGTAGATGGTGGCACATGATGGCTCAGCGGCAAAAGGTCAGAGTCAGAGTCGACCATCCATGACAAACGTCCAGGTGAAGAAGGTCCCCTCCCTCCTTCACTGTGGTCACTCATCTGAGGACCGGTCATTCTGTGTGGCCTGGAGTCCAGGTGAGGAAGGTCCTCTCCCTCCTTCAGGGTAGTCACTCATCTGAGGACTGTCACCCGGTGTGACCTGGAGTGCAGGTGAGGAAGGTCCCCTCCCTCCTGCACTGTGGTCACCCATCTCTGAGGACCATCACCCTGTGTGACCTGGAGTCCAGGTGATGAAGGTCCCCTCCCTCCTTCAGGGTAGTCACTCATCTGAGGACTGTCACCCGGTGTGACCTGGAGTCCAGGTGAGGAAGGTTCCCACCCACCGTCAGGGTTCTCACTAATCTGACGACAGTCACCAGGTGTGACATGGACTCCAGGTGATGAAACTCACCTCAAAACTTAAGTGAAGAACAGCTGCGTA